>JABFPJ010001734.1:0-23444 GCA_022817425.1 Gryon sp. ZL-2020 | reverse complement strand
TATTAAAATGCATCGACGTTGTTTTAGAAAGACATTGACGCATGTTGACATTGGCGGTGCTACTCTAACTAACGTAACGACATAAGAAAAAGTGCAAATTCAGAATTAATTATCTCGAAAACTAAAGCGGTAACAAATGCTGAAAAAAATCATGTATACTTCTTTATTAACCTATAGAAATGTTTCGACTAAATTTCAAGCAAATCCTAGATTATTGAGGTTACGGATTTTCTACCTTAAACATTACATTTATATACTATTAACAAAGTAAAATTGTAATATTATGTCATTAATTAATTTTTTTTAATATAATTAATAATATTATAACTCAATTTAAATAATTGAAATGAATATTTTTTTTATTACTAATTAATAACTATTGTTTAAAAAATGATTAAATAATTAATAATTAAGGGTTGCAATGAAAAATAATAATAATATTCATGAAAGTAATTATAAAAAATCACATTTACATGAATTTGCTTTAATTTATCTTATAATAACAAATTTCTCTAATATTTGATTATGCCGCACAACGACATAGTTCAGTAAATGTTCCATTTCAATGCTTTGCAATTCGAATTTTAAAAAACGAATTACACTACATAAAAGAGGACACTTCAAAATATAAGAATATGCAATAAAAATTGTTTCGATAAAATTTTCATTTTTCATCAAAATTGGGTTGGATGTTCCCTTAAATAAATTATTATTATTCATATTAACTATTATTACTATATTCATATATAACTATTAAATAAATTAAATTTATTCGCTAGATTACTTTTAATGCGATAAAAAACTTACATTATTTACTCATAAATTATTTTCCTCCTGAACTCATGAGCTGAGTACGATACTTTTTCTTACGAAAGTGGGAAAAGTTTTTTTTTCTTTTACCGCTCGATTGAGGACAAATAATATTGTTACATTTATTAAGTATATTAATTTGTTTATTCATGTATGTATTAAAAATATATAATTTATTTCAATTAGGATTTGGGACTACTCCAGCTATGGCAAACACAATGCCACAAATGGGAGCAACTGGAACAATGGACAAAGTTTTTGGCGGCGGAGGTGGCAATAATACTTTTGAATCATTAGCCAGTCAAGGTGGTGGACTGTCATTTAGTAGCTTGGCACAAAAAACCACCGAACCACAACAGCAAGCTCCTCCTGCATTTTCAGGGTAATTTGCATAATTTATACAAAATATTCAGGAATCGAGAAATCTGAACTCTTTAATTTTCATAGGTAACTCTTTGTAATTTCTTGCAACTCACTTAACAATTTTTTGCTCCATTTTTTAAATTTAATTGTTACAATGAGTTCAGATTTATACCGATACCTTGTAAAATATCAGAAAAATATGTATTAAATGTTAAATAATTTAATTAAATTATTTAAATTTTAATTTAAATTATTTAATTAAATTAAATTTAATTAAATAATATATACATGGTTCTTATCGCGTTCGTCGTGAGCTTATTTTCTTAGTCAATTTTAACAGACAAACATTTATCACATAATAGAAAATAAAGGAATTTCAATCAACTCAAAATAAAACTCTAAAATAAGATATATTTTTTTTATAATTTTATTTATTTGTATAAAATTCAAATTAATTATTCAAGTTTCAATAAAGTTAAATTTTCCCATCATTCTATCTTGTTGTATATTTGAAGCAATGTCAATTTTCCTACAATTATATTTTCATATTACAAATAATTGAATTTTATAATATCTAATGCAACGTTACAATATATATAAATTACTTGAAATTTATGATTTATAATGGTGTTAATATTATTATTTCTCTTTTTAGTGGAAGTTCCTTTTCCAGTTGGAGATAATGAGCGACATCAAAAATAAAAGTGAATTCATCGAAATAATCTGTAATGTAAATCTATCTTCGAGAACTGATGTAAAAAACGTAAAAATAATCGGCTATGTGTTTGTACTATTTAATATTATTTAATAAGCAAAATTAAAGAAAATCTGTAAAGACAAATAAGGAATGGAAATTACAACACAGATTTTTATAGCCAAATGTTTCATTGAACTTTTATTTACATCATCGATATCAAATGTCGAGTTTTCGCGACGTTCATTTTTGTTTTTCTTTTCTTTTAATTTTTTTTACAAAGTCAATGTAACTAAACAGTATTTACGTCACAAGTAAACGAAAAAAGCAGTTTTTGTATCTAGGAAGTTTTTGAAAAAAAAAAAAAAAAAAAAACTACTTTCGCTCACTTGTGATGTAAGATATCGTTTGGGAGATGATATCAACATGGGAGATGAAAAGAAATTGTCTCTCTTGTATGATTACATTACAAAATCACAAGTTTTTTATAGCCAAATATCTCATTAAATTTGTATAAACTTTTTCTCTTCTTTCTTAAGTCATATTAACTATGTAAAGAATTTCCCATTTCATCTCCCTTCGTACAAAATATACTATGTTTCCCATGTGAAATTGCAAATACAAATATGAGCACTTGGAAAAAACCACAGTCCTGCTAAAGTTGATAAAAATAAACAAAGTTCCACACCTCGCGGAAGAATAATGTAACAATCAAGTATTTAATTAATTATAAAATTCGGGATAATTGAAAGAACTGCACACTCGCGTATAACTTCTGGCGTCAACGCTTCCTCATCTTCTTTATCATTTCTTCCATCATTTCCCTTCTTGTAATTCCACAATAGATGTACCACTTTTTATGTACAGTGCCAGTATTTATAATATATAAATTATAGTCTTCTTGCATTGTCATCTATCGATGTTTTTGAAAACTGTTGTAACTACGCCTCGAAATCCTTTTATTGCCTTTTTCAAAATTTATTCTTCTTTTCCCTTTCTTGTTTATTTATATAAATTATAATCGTATGACTTGACAGTGAATGAATGTGAAACTTATTGAGACGTCAAAATCTTATTTCTTATGGAATTTCAATTCAAAACAATTATGTGATTTATATAACTGTTTAAAATTGTTTTCGCATTTTATCTTTGTCCTGTATTTCGTGTTAAATTGTGTAATATACAAGATTTATATTTTGTATTCTGTCTAGCATGGGAATGAGTCTCAAGTTGAATTAGTAGTTGTTATGGGTCAATGAAAGACAGTCGATGGATAGCATCTCTACCATTTCTTCTTGTGTTCATCCATAGACACACCTCCTGGTCCAAGGGAAACTATCATCAATAAGCCTCCAATTACAGATAAAGTCTGAAAACAGAATTCAAAATTAATCATTGTAAATTCATATACTTTACTAAAGGAAAATAATTCAATTACAAATTACTTTGTAGAATTTGCATTACATAAAACCAGAACAGATTGAATAAAAATAATTTAGAAAAGATATCTTATAAAATCATATTATACAAAAAATTTATAGAGTAATGAGATATCTATTATGATGATTATGAAATATATCCATTTAATAGAAAAAGTCGTATAAAGTCATATTCAATTAAATGACAGTTATATTGAAATTGATTCATGCAGCCATATAATCTTTTATTCCCGTTTCGAATTTAATTGATACATTTAATGAAATGAATGAAGTTATAGTAATCGTATAAATTAAGAAAAATAATTAATTTAACGAGACAAATGCTAATTCATAGATTTAACTCTTATAAGTTTAATTAAAAAACAGCTTCAATTAAATTAAAGTTAATAATGAACAATAATTATTCTAAATTATGATAATCACATTTTTTGGCCTTCAAGCTCGTATTCTATCATATATATATAAAATCCAAAATTCGAACCATATTTCTTATTCTTGTATTAAATAAATATCTAATAACAACATTTAAGTCAATTTATCAAATAAATATCCAAAGACTATTGTTAATTAAATTTACGGAAGTTTCAATTTTCTTAGTAGCTTAATTTATTATTTTATTTATTTATTAATGTTATTTTAAATTAATTAATTTATTATTAATTTGTTCAATTATTTATCATTTTCAATTCAATTATTCTAAAGAACAAAAGAATATTAGTTTAAAGGAAAAATGTAAATTAAGGTGATTGTTTTATACCTGGAAGAAATCGTATTTAAGGAAGTCCCTGAGCGGTTGGTGTTGTGGAATAGTCCACCACGCGTTATGATAAACATTGAGGCATGAGAGGAAGCAGACGAGGAGCAAAGCGCTGAGCTTAGTCTTGTAGCCAACGGTGACGGCGACCATCAGTATGCTGCCGAGAATGTCCTGGATAATTTGCAGGAATGAGATCTCAAATCGAATGAGTGTGATGAACATGAACGCAATGAGTACTCTGCCGGCAAGTTGGAGCAAATTTTTGGGCTTATTTTCGCCGAGCGAGGGTACGCCAGCAAACAGTGATCGGCCCTCGCTTCGTGATTCCGCGAGTACGAGTAATAACGCGCCGATGAGCGCCAGATTACGGAACAAAAATTGCATGTCCCAGAGGATGTTGTACGCAAATGTTTGCAGTACGACAATGAAGAACAGCACACCGCAGGCGTACATGACCTTCCACCTGCCGAGGACCATGATGCAGCCGCCAATTTGGCCGATCAGATTCACCAACACGAACACCATCGCGAGAAATTTCCCGCAGCCCCAGGATATGTCCATGTACTCGCGCTGTTCGTGCCATTGGAACCACATTCGCAGACCATCTTCCAGGAACGTTGCAATTAGACAGAGTCTTGCGAGGGTTGGAAGAACATGTTTTCCATGTCTAATCACCTGCAAATCATCCAAATTTTATATTAGAATATGATTTTAACTATCTTTTTTTAATATAATTCAAATATTGCAGCTTAATTGTACAAAAGACATTACTTCAATTCAAACTTAATGAAGAGAAATTTAATATCGATTGAAAATAAAATTTTATATGTATTGTATTGTTTTTATCTTTAATAAAATTAAGACATTTTTTACTGTTGGCCTAGTTAGATAATGATGTTCTTGTTAAAAATAGCGATAATATTTGAATAATAATTTATCGCATATATATTAAACTAACAAGTAAATTTATTTTTTAATTGAACACTTATACAACTGTAAAATTTATTCATGAAGTTCATTCATTAGAAATGTATCAAAATTTGTTATTGATTTAACCTTGACATACAATATACTTTTTTTTAATATTATATATAAAATATACATTTTAATGTTAAATATGTTTACTAAATTTTAGTTATTTTTCACTTTAAACAATAAATAATTATAGGGAAACGCATGGAGTAAAATAATTTATATTTAACAATTTCTTTTTAGCTAAAAATACGTAAATAATATTCTTTTCTTAAATGAAGACTACAAAATAATTATAAACTATAAATACACATATATAGTATACGTTAATGTAAGAATGTAGAATTGCGTTTTTCGTTTTACATATAATTACAAACACGTAATGATTATTTAAATATTTAATTACACATGTAAACCATAAAAAAATCAGACCATCTGTTTCAAACTGTTTTTAAGTAAGTCAATTTGTTCTAAATTATAGTTTATATTATTTATTTGACTAACACCAAGTAGAAAATATTATTTTCAGAAGATATCATTAAAACTTATACTTAAGAATATGACCTCAATAATCATAATATAACTGTATCAGTAGACCCAATAATATGTTACGATTGAATTCACGAACATCTGGCATAAAGTATTAAATTAAAAATGTTGAATCAAATAAAAATAATGATAAAAGAATGTAGAAAAAGTCTTATTAATTCCTACAATATTATTAAATTTAAAAAACTCGTATCCAAAAGCGTATAAAATATGGTATATTTTGTGCTGTCAACCACGTCATTAAAACCAGCATTTTCAGTCATATTCAAATTTTGTTATAAAAATAAGTCGAGAAACTACAATCAAATGAGGAGAAATTAAAATGACAAAAAGGAGAAAAAGTGTGTTGTAAAAATGAATGCAATGAAATAGTGAAAATACAGAAATATTTGATTATTTGAAATATGGAAATTGACAGTTAAGTTTTGGAAATCCCAAAGTAGGTCCGTGAAAGTGGGCGCACTTGCGTGTCAAAAGTCCCACGTCAAAGGCAACCATAATGTTATGAGAATCGCGCGAAAATCGCGTCTTAAAAAATGATACATTTTACATTGACGCTCGCAATGCAAATATAAGCAAAACATAACCCCTTAACCGTAACAGTTGGCACGGTTTTTGCATGAACTTAACCTCAAAGCTTTGGATGATAAATGTTGGATATTTGTATTTTGCAGATGAATTAAGATAAGGAAGCGAGTTGGGGTCAAAAGGTCAAAGAGCGATGAAAAAGTTCACCTGATCCGCAATCTCTTCGGCTGACGATATCATCTGTTGCGAGATCATCATCGTGCGTGTTTTTCACAGACTGGAAAAAAAGGCACGACTTGACACACGGGTCCCGCACACATGCACACACAAACACACTCGCACACACAAACACACACTTTCTCACACGTGCCGGCGAGGATTGTACGGGAACACAGCACACACGACTGCGTCGTGCATTGGACAGCCTCGAATTCTCCCAATTTCGTCGCAATCGCCGAATGATGTGATGTGGAGAGTTTGTGCTTGCTCACTCGCACGCAACATCCGGTTTACGTGTCAAAATTCAACGTAATTTGAAAGTTCGCGCGCGAACACTTTGCGTTTCACGGGCATATTTTTATTATCACTTTTTTTTCTTATTGAACTTTTTCAAAAATGCTTACATCTTAAGTTTTTTCTTGTTCATTAAATAAAATTATTTATGAAAAATTACTTTTGTGATATAAAAAACATTTAAAAAATGTATTTATATTTTATATATATATATATATAAACTTGATACTTTTATATATTATTTTGTTATTGTAATATAGTAATTTTGTATGAGATATATATTTTCAAATATTTATTTAAAATAAGTAAATAAATATTTTACTTAATAATACTTTACGTTTAAACAAAATAACAATTTTTTAACATAAATATAATGAATGTATAATTTAATTTGTAATAAAGAAAAAAATGTATATATTTATATTATATAAAATTGAATAAATGGAAAACTAATAAGCATAGTTACACACCTTTTAAAAATAACTGTAAAGTAAAAATTGAGTTACTTTCACATTCTCACCAACTATATAGCAGCAAAATATTTTAGTATGTAAACTCACTTTATATGTTTTTTGTGAATTGAATTCATTTTTATCATTATTTTTAGGTATTTCTATTAAATTTATGTGATTTTTTTTTATTTCTGTACTTTGATATACAAAAATGTTAACAGTCCAAGATTACTGATGACTATACGATGACTTACACTTTTAGAAATGTTTATAAACATCTATGAAACTTTTCCATTCACAGTTACAAATAATATCTAATTAATTGCATATATTTACAAAATAATCATATAATTTAATAATTATTTTTTCAATATATAATAAATATATTATGATTAATTTATTGTTGGATTCAATTCAATACATTGAAACTAATTTAATTTTTTGGATTACAAAAAATATGTAATTCTAACTAAAACAAAATCTATTCAAATTAATAAATTTATAAAATTTAAATGAATTCAAAAAAGTAATACATATACATATTTGTCTATTCATATTTATTTTATTTTTAAGTAAAAATATTTGTACTATTTAAAGTATTATTAATATTTAATATTAACTTGTTTAGTTTCGAAATAATCTAATAAATTTATTAAAATATTCAATAAAGAACCCATAAATTAAATATTCCAAAATTTCCCCGGGAAATGCCACAGTGGGCAGAAATGGACAACTTCACTGTATAAGAAATTCGCAATACAGATTACAGAAATGTTATAATCCGTAAAGGTTAGGTACTGGATGGTCTTCATTCATCACGTTTGATTGCCTTTGTAAACCAATTGCACATACATTACAGAAGCTTACATAAAAAAAAGGCAAGAGAGGATATTATTTGTTATTTTACTTCCTTATTTTATTTATAGTTAGTTGCAATTCGGCATAACTTCATTTGTACTTACAGTAAAATATTCGACTTGTTAATGGGTGAAACGAATATGTTTTTAATTGTATGTACAAATATTATTTATTATTAACTAAAATAATCTTTGTTTTTCAATATAAAATTAAATGTTAATTGCAATACTTTTTTTTTAACTGATTTAATTTTAACTGAAATAATAGAAATATTATATTAAAAACCACCTTTTGTTGTAATATTAATTTCTGCTTTAAAACAAATTATTTTCTTTTGCATTTGAAAGATCTGTTTATCAATTATTTTTGTCCAATTGTTTATTACTGTGTTTCGTTGTAATACTATATTTTATTTAAATATTACTAAAAAATACTGATGAAAATACAATGTAAAATAAAATATATTTTATACGAATTATATGTAGAAATTATATGTAATTATATATAGAAATTAAATTTAATTATTATAATATAAAATTTTATTTCATCTACTTATATATTATTTAATCAAAAATAAGTTTTTGTTTTTGTTTAAAAATCTCTTTAAATGTCCAAACTTTTAGAAGAAAAAGTAATAATTTTTGCAAATGTTCAAAAATAACTTTCGTTTTTAAATATAAAAAATTAGAAATTATAAAACAAGAACACTTGATATATTATCTTAAGTTATTATAATTTTTACAAAATGTTATAATGATATTTCTTACGTAGATTAACTGGAATTATTGTTCATTTACAGTAAAAGAAAATAATGGACAAAATAAACGACGGTTTAATGGAATACATGGTGAAACAGACGAGTCGTTGGTGCGACGAATTGGACGAGATTGTGCAATGTCCCGTGTGCTACGAGAAGCCTAAAGGGAAGATCGTTCTGTGCACTCAGGGTCATCACGTGTGTGGCCTTTGTCTTGAAAAGATTCGCGAAAATGGTACCTTACAATGTCCCACATGTAAGCAGGAAATCAACAATACACGATCATTTTTCACCGAGAATGTATTATCAAAAATTGAAGACATTAAAAAGACACTGGTACAACACATCAACGCCGACTTTTCGAAGAATCAGCTTATCAGCACAGCGACTCAGTACAGCGAGGAAGACTTTTGTCTTAAGTCATGGACGAAATTAGATGCAGCAAAGGGTTTGTTTCCTTGTCGAATTGATGACTGCACAAGAGAGGAGCCGCACTGTCGAATGTTGGAACATATCAAATATAGCCACCCTGACAATCTGCAAAACTTGACCAGCGTTACTGGCGAAAGTTTCATTCACACATGGAACTTTGATGTTAGTTTGAGGAAGAATTTTAGCACGGCTCTTCATGTGGCCAACATGGAGTTATTTTTCCTCAATTTAGAAATTGACTGCGAGAATAATTTACGCGGAAGTGTACAAATACTGAACACTATGAACATTGCGAAAATGTTTAAGTATGTGCTGTTAGTTAAGGGACACAATCACACTTGCAAATATGAGGGTCCTGTTAAGACACGCAGAGCGGATAAGTATTCGAAGCATGAGGACAATCTGTACGTTGATGAGAAAAAGCTGTATTATTTAATGAGAGATTCGGGACGATTTGATTGCGAGCTGTCGATTACAAGAACGG
Organism: Gryon sp. ZL-2020; assembly: GCA_022817425.1. Lineage (NCBI taxonomy): Eukaryota > Metazoa > Arthropoda > Insecta > Hymenoptera > Scelionidae > Gryon > Gryon sp. ZL-2020. Next base: position 13,836 of record JABFPJ010001734.1, on the reverse strand, counting down.
CTATTGAGAATAAAGCAAGTAGACCAAGGAATAAAAGGAAATTGCCTAACTAGTCAAGATGAACGAAACGATCGTTAATTTATTATGTTGAATTTCAATTTTCGTTAACTCTCAGGTTCAAGCAAACATTGGAATAGAAATAGTCATTAGATAATCTTTTACCAACGTGATTACGAGTTGTTTGCAAAATTAGAATGGACAAATTATTATTTATGTTGCTTATGAATGTCAGTTGATTTAATTGAACTAACAGAATTTAAGAATTTTTTTATTTGATTAACATTCAGAATGCCATATAATTGTTTTTATTGTGAGAACATCGTTATAAATAATTTTTTTGTTTAATATTTCAGCAATTGTTTCATACCTTGGATTTATATTTGTGATATTGCAATCTTAAAAGACTGAAATTTATGTAAGCAAGCACAAATATAATTAATAATATAATTAATGACTTCGTCGACAATTTTTGAGTTTTCACTATTTGATTATAAGAAAAACTTCATTTAGAAATGTAATATTGAAAATGACTTTCAATTGTCTTGCAATGATAATTTGATAATACAGTGACTTATACTGTATGACTGCAACATGACACAAAATTACAGTATTTAACTGTAATAAAAGTTTTGTATTAAAAAAATCTAGCAATCATTTGAAAGTTATTTTTAAAATGTAAAAATGATTAAAAAGTTATTTCAGAAATAATTATAACTTATGATTAATGTATTACAAAAAACAATATGACGTTTAATACAGTTTATTTAATGTTTGAAAATCGGTCTCACATATTTAAAGTATGAGCGAAACATGATTAAATGAAAGATTTGACGTATGGTTTTGTTATATCACGTAAATGAAGTATTTGTCATAAGTGTTAATAGAAATTATAAGAATTTCTTACTTCGAAATATAGCAAAATTATTATTAAGTTTGTATAAAGATAGCTTTAAAAAATATATAACACCTTGTACAAATGTTTTATTTATAACAAGGAACGAATAAAATGTTCTATATATTTTTGAAAATTCGTGTTAATTTTTTAATTAATAATCTCTATGATATAAGAATATTCTAAATGAATAAATTATATTTCTTATATAAGAGATTATTTGAACATTTTATTATTTATTATCATATTATTTATATATACTAAATAATTTGAAATCTTAAGCAAGTAACGAGTAATAAAATAACATAAAATGGGAATAAATGAGTTTCATCAAATGTTAAGTCTTTTAACATGTTTTTATTTGTTTTTTTCCTTAAAAAAAGAATGAACTTGAAATCGGTCTTCGGATTGGATTCTGGCGAGTAATGACTGTGGAGATTTCGAAGCGACGATACACACTAAGTTTTGCAATATTACATAAATATTTATATATATTTATATTTATATGCATCACCGTATATAAATATTATACGTAATATCTCCAAGTATAAGATATAAGTATTCCGCTGCCATTGCCGCGTACACATAGGTCTAATCATATTTATATTTTATCCCGACCGCGCGCTGGCACATTTAGACAAAGATAAGTGTCCACATTAGAATACCCTTCTCATTATAATTTTTCTTCTTTTTTTGCCATTTGTATTTTTTTTTATTAAATCTGAATTACATCGTCATTCGGATGCGCACGCGCACGCCACGGTGCGGTTCACGTCTTTCAACTTCAACTAATTCAACTTTTCAATTCACTTTATTTTCATATTTTTATACACATATATTACTTTTGCAAAGAAACATAAAAAATAATAAAAATAGAAAACATGTTATTTAACAGAAACAAAAAAGTAACAAAAGTTGTTCGAAAACTCTATTAGTTTTTCCGCGCCGAAGCGTGCGCGACCTATACATATTTATACGTATTATTATATATAAAGGTACAATCTTGCATTCGAGAAAAAAACAACGAATCCTGTGTGTGGTGTTTATATACATATAATAATTAATATACAGTAAGTTTACAATGAGAGTCGAGTGAAAAAAGTTAGATGGCAAATTGCGTGCGCGCAAGTTAGATCCTTGAACTTTGACCAGCTTTTGAAAATGAAAATACATTGGCACTTTTAGGATGTAATTACATACAATGAAATTAAGAACAACGAAGGTGAATGATTCAAGATTCATTATTAAAAGTTCGGATTGAAATTGGAAGGAGCCCAAAACTGATGCAAAACGCAAATGTCATTTGCTCTTAGCAAATTGCTTCTGACTTCTTTCACCGGTTCTTTTACACTGCCTTTTTCTCTTCCACCATAAATCTTTTCTTTTCCCATCTTCATTTAACTTCTTTTATAGTTATTGCACTCGTCTTTGATACGTTCTAAATCGTTTTAAGATAGTTTTATTCAAAGTTGAAGCATTTACATACAAGATTATAACAATGGACCACATTTTCGTAGGGTCGCAGACTCACTTTGCAATGTCACATATGCGCAGACAATTTTTTTTTGGTTCGTTTTCTGCGCATTTTTTTTTTTTTTTTGCTACTTGATTTATTTTTATGCTTGTTGTTGTGTGTATTAGTTACTGATTTTTTGGTTTAAATTCCTTTTCTCAACACATACATACAATGAAATACGTATACGAAACGCACCCAGCCCTCGAATTGTGTCGATCCGTTCGCGTTAAGTTAGGTATTCTTTATTATTATACTTTTAAATTTAAATCTTAATCATTGTCGATGATTTCGCGATTTTTTTTTCGTGTTTGGTGTGCCCTGAGTAGTTTCTTATTAAGCTTTCGTATATCACAAAAAGGTTTACTCAGAGCACGCAAAACGAAGCTAATTTAAGACAAGAGAATTTGTCAGAATTTTAGTATCTTTAAGATAATGCATCTACCTGCAATACCGAATGCAAAAGTTTATCATCGTCAATATCAATTATACATTTGTTTTAACGAAAAAAGTGTCGTACAATTATCGAGACTTTTTTTCAACTTTTTTTAATTTAACTTTAAATTTTTTTTTTGAGTTGTCTTCATTTTATGATTGATCTTTCGGTATTGCAGTGTGTTTATTATCGTATTTGAAAAAATCGAATATATACAATATATGTTTATACAAAAATGAATGTTACAATTCTAATGAAAGCATATATATAAATCGTTACACTTGTACAAATAAATTCTGAAGGGATGGAAATCGATGGAAACGTCAAACACTTGCCGCTAGAATTGAATAACGCGAACCCCGAATCCAAGCATAAATCGTTCGGGGGACATTTTCCTCTTTTTTTTATACAATTGTTTATCTAGCTAAGTTGGAAAAATGATTCTCTTTACGATGTATTGGCGTAATGTTCGAGTGAACGATACTTATTATAAGGATGTTACCGCACGAATAAAAAGTCTTTATTCCCTTTTTATCTCTGTCTACGTGTCCTTTCGTGTCTCTGTACAATTTTTTTTCTTTTTTTTTTTTCTTATACTTCTGTTTGTCCTTTATTAATTTCTCATTTGACTCGACGTGAGAATATTTTTTCACACCGAACAATTTCCACAACATAGTTTAATTATTAAGGCAACACTTACTTCAGAATTACTCGTTACCGAATCACACTCGAATTATATAAGATTTGGGATTCATAGTATCCGATTGAACAAACACGATATTTTTTAACAAAAAAAATGATTCAGTTTTGGTCATTTTATTTTAACAGAAATAACACAATTTATTTAAGCAACATTTCACATTTTGCATAAACAAATTATTCAAGTTTTTTTCTTTTTGATATTTCTAAATGTCTGCTTTTTAATAATTTGGAAATATATATTTAAATTAATACACATTTACATTTATTTCAAGTGTACATGAAAATTAGTTTCATTTTTTTATTTTCAAGTCTATTTTTTAATTAGCAAATTATCTAGAATCTTGCAACTTATTTCAGTAATTCTATTTTTGTTTCTTTTCAAATATTTTAAATTTTATTCGTGAAATTTGTTCAATCAGAAGACAAACATCTACAAATGAATTAGATCAAGTGGACTTTAATATTAAATAATTAGTTTACACATCATTCATGCTTTTATGAAGAACAAATTACAATTTCAGATGGCAAAAAACATGTCGGAGTCTTGAAAACATGACAAATGAAAGAAATATTATAATCCCAGTAAACGTCAAATTGCTGAACCTTAATTTAAGTTATTTATGTTAAAAAAGATTCAATTATGATTTGTGCAAGATTATAGAACATTTTTAAATTAAACTTTTACTTAATAAATTCTGAAAAGATTCAAAATTTCTAAATGTTTGAACAAATTTTAACAAGTTTCATACCATCTTTCAATACTGAATCTTATTCAAAGTTATTGAAATTGTCTCATAATGAAAAAAGGCATTTATAGAAATTATAAAAATGATTAGAAACTGTTATTTATTAATATTTTGCAATTTTTTCAAAAATATTGAATTAATATCAGATCTAAAAACTTTCTAAAATTTTGCACAAATCGTAATAAAAACTTATTTAAACAAAAATGCTTTCATTACAGTTCAAAAATTGCACGTTTACTAAGACTTCATTTATATTATATATAGTAATAATGTTTTCAATTTTGTAATAAAAAAATGTTGAAAAAAATGTTGGACCAACGACAAGTTCGAATGAACGTGTTTGTGATGTTTGAATATCGTTTCCACATTGGAAACGAGTTCGCGTCATTCGTACAGTTGACAACTATTTGAAATTTGTATTTTGTATTTTTACAATTGTTTTTTGTTGCTTTTGCTGTTTTTAAGGGAATAATCAGAGATAATTAGACAATCGCTTATTTGCAAAAGTATGAAATTCTACATCGAGTTTTTCGGCATCCGAGGACTCTACATGATATAGTGGAAATTATTATCGACAGAGTTACTTCAATGAGTATTACGCTTTCATGTTCTCTTATCCAGTTCATATAGATGTATATATGCGTATAATATATATATATGTATGTATTTATGTATACCTTTATAATCATTCATGTATTTATAGATAAGTAGAAAAACCCTTAAAAGTTAATGTTATGCTGTAATTGTTTTTCTTTTTTTTCATTATAATTTATTATCTATACCCACTTCCAGCATTTTTTTGTTTAAAATATTAATGTGACAGTTGTTTTATAATAATCCATGGAATCGCTTCTGTTTCTTCTTAGTAAATGCAAGTGATAAAATCTTGTATTATAATTCTTTTGGAATGAAATGAGCTTAATAGCACTGTCGTGGTTCCTTTCTCGTGTTTACTTTGAGTTGTTTAAATCTTGTTTCTTTTCTTGTTATTCATTATGAACAATTTGAGAAAATTTTTGACTATAATGAAATACTTTGAGGTCAAAGTGTACCGTCGATTTCGCGAATGTCTCTTATCTAAGCGTACAGTCAGTATTTGGGCTTATTTGGTCTTTATAACATCGATGGATTATTTTTTTGCGATTTGTATGTGTATAAAGACATGTCGATCATTTAAGCATATTCTTTTTTGACAACAAATTAATAATTAGAAATTCCAAATCAATAACGTAAAATGACATCTATTTATTTATAATGACAAATAACAATACAAACGTTTTACAAAGAACTTTAGTATTTAGTTTAAATTAACATTTCAGAGAAATATTTTGTTTAAGTTTTCTAATTAAAATTTTAAAATTAAGTTTTCTAATTTAACAAAAATACTGGTTTTTATCATCAAATTAATAAATAATTAAATTTAAAAAATGCTCGACATGTCTCAACAATCACATTCATGACATAACTTGTATCAAGTTGGTATAATTGTATTTAAGATGATCGCGTTTTTTTAGGAGTTATTTTTGTTTATATCGCATGAACACCGTCATTGTATGATTGTGTCATTAGTGACTTGTATTAGTCGAAGTGTTACAAAAGCCGTTCTGAAAACAAATCATCGATGGAGAATTGAATTCGAGTTTCTAATAATAAATTAAATAAATGTAACATTACGCATAAACATTGACTGAATTAAGGTAAAAATCTATCCAAATCGACATTTTCAGATTTACTTGAAAATTCATTAATAAGTTTCTATAGATGAAATAATGACACTTTTTTTATAATTTTTGATTATTTAGTTTTTGAGATAGTTCAATTTAAATTTTTTGTTACTGTCAAATGGTTGTAAATGGTTAAAAATTATGAAAAAATTCAAATATTAATATTTCATCCATAAAATCGTATCAACAAAATTTCAAATAAATCTTGAAATGCCGAGTTGGGTAACTTTCTGCCTTAAACAAAATCAAAGTTACGTTTTTTATCTTGTACATTCTTTTATGACGTCTGTATAAAAATTACGAATCAAATATCTCTTTTTTACGCGCAGTTGAAAGCAAATCATTGTGTTGAATCGCATCTATTTACAGTTCAACTATAAACTTGAATCATCAATGCTTAATTCTCTCACTGATTGCGATAGTACAATTATTCTCAGCTATAATTCATTGCATTAATAATCTACGAGAGTCTTTTTAGTTTTCTTTTCTTTTTTTTTGCTTCCCCGTGTCGTCAAATTGAAAGGATGGAGCTTGTTTCTTCGTCATCTCGTCATCTTTCTGCTGATCGTTAAAGTAAGATCGAATGCAAAAGTTGCGCGATCAGCATTTCGTATTTTAAGTATTGTTGGTAAAGGACGTGTTTCGAATCTTGGAGATGTGCGTGACTTTGTTTTTCGCCCGTTCAATCGAACGTAAAAGCTCTCTTGGCTCATGATTATACACGTGTCTTTCGTTGTCAGTAATAATGACGTACAACAATTTTTGTTTAATTCAATTCAAAAATGTCGCAAAAAGATAAGTCAATGCGAGAATAAAGATGCATGATGAATGAAATGAATTCATCTTTTCGTTGAAAACGTTCGAAGGGACTGGGCGAAGTCGCACGCAGAATCATTTGGGTCTCGTTTGAACTTGACAATTTATTTATCTCTCATTACTTATTCATGTTTATCTTCTGGAATTCCTCCAATGCAGAAAATAACGGGAATTCGCTCAATTTCTTGGGTTTATCACAGAAAAATATTTTAATCATATTTAACCTAGCTTCGACTCTAGCACAATATCTTCCTTTTTTTGGGTTTTTAACACTTTTTTTTTCTTTTTTTTTACGTTTAATATTTTTTTAAATAATCATCTTCAAATGTCTTACATTCGCTCGTTTTTAGGAATAAAAAAGGAAGCACACGCGTTCGTTTATCTCATCGCGCCCTCACTTTCGATGATTTTTCAAACTCAACATTGAAGTTTTTAATCGAAATTTTGTTTTATTTATAATAATTATATAACTTTTGTTTTTAACTTTTTTCAAGATTAACAAATAATTCAACTCTTCTCTTCGACCAAAGCTTCTCATATGAGAAATCATAAAAACAATCATACAAAAAACATCATATATTATATATTAAATATAATATAATAAATTAGATACAAATTTCATATAATTTTTGCATATTAAGGGTCGCGCTAGCGACCCGACGAGCCAAGGTTTTAAATTAATTTAAATAAATGAGATGAGAAATAAATTAAAATGACAGCGCGACCCTATTTTCTGGAATATGGAAAACGAATTTAATTCCTTTTTCTTATGAGTAACGTCAGAATAAAATGTTTTTTCTGTCATTTTTGTAATTATATCACTTAGGATAATAAATTACCAAAATTGTTTAAATTATCACAACACTGTAGTATAAAATTTGAATAAAAAGTATTGTAATAATTCAAATAATTCTACTTTGGCCTCAATTAATATTTTATACATTGCAATTGAAAGAAATCTCTATTATATTAAAATGAAATTAAAATGAAATTTGTTTATTTTTCAATAATAAATTACACGATTTTATCTCATGATTACTCTTATGAGAAGTTTGCTCACAAGTTAATTATCAGCCGATAACTGTGTAGCAATTTGTGTTTAGAATAAATATGTCTTATAATTTGTAACACAAAATAATTATCTGTTTCAAACAAAAGGTTCAACGTTGTTAAAACTTAACGACATAGATATTACATATGGACTATATTGTTGAAACAATCTTTATTTTTGTTTATTTTGTTTGCTTTGTCATCGAATATAATACTGATATGACATCTCGCGATAAATGAACTTTATCAAATACACTTGGCTCCCCAAACTCTGTAACTCGATTTAAATGGATCGTTATCGCGACCAGCACGTCCCACCTCTGTCTTTCAAGAATATGAACAAGAAAAATTGTGTATATAATTATATATATATCTATATGTATATATTTTGTTTTTATTTAAAGACCTTTAATTGTTTAATAAGATTTAAAAATGTTCTTCAATCTCTGTTTCACCGGTCAGATCGCAACCAACTATATGCAACTTCATTTCCCTCGTTTCCGTTATCTTTTTTTTTATATTCATAGCAGCGTGTCGCGACACATATCATGAAGATATACATATCACGAAATACGATTTAGTTTGTAAAGCACTTAAGGGAAGGAAATCTTGCGATTCCGATGATGCTTTGTTTAAACGCTGACTTTAAGTTAGACTTTCGAGCTTTAGTGGTCTCGATGTGCACGTTACATTACAATACAATACAATGTTATCAATGTTTTAACAATTTGTTTGCTTTTAAGTTTGTCTTTTAATTGAATTGCGTCGATCCACTGAATCAATTCGAAGTTAACGTTTTTTACTTTTTTGTCTCTCGAAAGGTCTGTTAAATGTGTTTTTACAACGAAACACAAATTTTTTTTTAATAAAAAAACGGAAAAAGTACTTCAACAACTTGTTTCAAACGAAGAATTCGATTTCGTTGACGATTTAACACTATCTTTAAGACAGCGCATATAAAAAGCATTGAACGCGGTCTCCTGCGAAGACTCTTTCAACAATTCACAATTATTAATAATTACGATATTAATTAGTCATAGCATTTGTCCAATGAAAGAGTTGCCGGAGAAAGCGTTCCGATTGGCTGCGTGTTTTTTTCCAGCGCTTATTACCGATTAGTCTTATAATTATGATTTAATTTGCTCGTTCGACGCTCGCACCGTAACGCACTCCCATTTACCCAAGCACGGAGTATTGAAAACTATTTGTGATTTCTGAAACTTCGTTTTTTTGTGTTTTTTTTAAAGATTTTTTTTTTGTTCGATTAAACATATATACATCTATCTACGCGGAAAAAATGTAAATATAATTTTGTATGTTACGCAATACGCTGAGACAAAGATGGTTCTATCAAAATATGAGCCTTTTTTTTACAAGATTTCACCTTTTTGTTTCCATTTTGTTTAATTTCACTGCGATTTTATGTACAAATTAATTTTGTCTTAGATGAATTTTCGTTTCATTTTTGTGAATGAAATGTATGTTCACTTTGAGTTTCGTTAGTTTTCTAGTTCAGATTAACAAAAAGGTTTGGATCATATTTTGATTGAGTCCCGAACGATCGAAATTCCGTTCTTTCGCTCGCACGCGATTTAAGTGACTGATGGTCCAGCGAGGATAGCACAATTACCTTTCATATCGCTTGTGTACATATGCATACATTGTAAACGCTTCACGATTCTCTAAAAGATCTTGCGAATTCTTTTTTTTTTTTTATACAAGTCATTAATTCATATATACATGCGTGTGTCTGTGTGTATATATATAACGATCTTTATATTTATTATGTATAAGGTGTATATATATGTAGATATTTGCAACGTTGTTACCCCAGCCCTCCCCCCTCCCCTGATTGGCAGTATGTTACAGGTCTTGAATATCTCGGTTGCGTTTTTTTTTTTTTTTTTTTTTTTTTTTTTTCAGTCGATGTGTTGTTAATTTTTGTTGTTTTTTGCTGTTGGTTGTAAAAACATACAAAGCCTACAATTTTTGCCATCATTTATTACTCATTGAACGTTGTTTTGTCACAGAAATTGATTGATTCACAGCACTGGGAAAGTTTTGAACTAAAACAATTGCTCCTTTTTCATCATTTACGTTTACTCTTTAAAATTAACACTGTATACAGTAATTGTTCCCTTTTATATTTCTTGTGATTGTTATTTTTATTGGGGTTATTAGTATTTATTATATTTTATTCTTATTTATATTACGTTTATTATATTTCATTGACTATAACTTTGATAAATTATCGAAAATCAATCTTTTAATGTTTAATTGTCTATAAATAAATGGATTTCTTGGTAACAGTAATAATATTGTATATTTATTATTTTTAAACATTAATATAAAAAGTGTTTTTTTTTTGTATATAAAATTTAAAATAATTAACGAGATTTCAAATAAATATAACGTCATTTATATTAATAATATTCAAAGTTTTAACACTACTAATTATTTTTGTTAACGTATTGTATATTTTATCTCTTTTTGTTGTTTAATTTGTTAAACATACAAATATTAATTTCGATATCAACGATCGCAAAATACTTATAATGGATGCCTTTATTCCTAACAACGAATATAAAAATCAAGCAATATTATTTCCAGTTTGCTTTTTTTAATCTAATCTATTTATCATTGTTTCATACTCGCTCGTTCTCTTTCTCGCGCTCTTTCTCGCTGAATGACGCGTATTTTTGTTGAGAAAAATATGACGACAAATTCATTCAAACAATATTTAACGAATTTGCTAACATTTAAAGTGAATACATTTATTTAATGATTTTTTTTGTTCATTTATTATTTAATTTCTACTAAAAAGTAATAAGACTTCTTGTAGAAAATTGTATAAAAGATTTCTTGAAGAACGTATATTCAAATACATTTCTTTCAAGACTTTCATAACTTATCCATTTTTTGTAATCCGATTAAATTTCTAGAAGTTTATAACGATCCACTAAAAGTGGATACAAATCTCCTTAAGATTATCGTACAAAACTCTTTCAAGAGGATGGTTAGTTAACAGCTTCTGTATTGTATTAAATATAAGAAAAAAACAAGCAACGTTGTATCTTTCCCAGTAACTGTTACTCTTTCAAATGGTCATGAAACATTTCAGTCAGTCATTTTGGATCGCCTAATTTAAAACGTAATAATCCATTTCTTGCATACAAATACATATCTCGTTTGACATTTATAAAACAAACGTCGAAGTAGATGGAAAATTAATTAATCAAGCGAAAATGTTATGCCTTGGGACAATTGAATTGTTTCATAAATTATAAAATACAATGATGAAATAAGTGTAAACACTTTTTTACTTTAATAAGTGTAATCATTCATATTAATGATGCTATTAGTATATAATTTAATATATAATTTATATTTTATATATTTTTTTTGGAAGATGTAGAAGAAAAGCAAAGCGTGTACATAATAAGAAAAATGAAAGAGTAAAAAGTAATGACATTTCTTATAACTTAAATAAGTATTATTTAAGAAAAACTGTTTAGTTTTGAGACAATAATGTCTATATTTTGAGACCCAATAATTAATTAATTCATTAATTATTATTTTATATGCAAAAATTATCAATAAAAAGTGTCCCAAGACATAATATACCTCGTTCTACTCTCGTTAAGATTTTCAAAATAATGATTGATTTGGAATCTGTTATAATGAAAGTCTAAGAAATTTGCGATGGAAATTTCACAATAGAATATCTAGTAAAAATTAAATATTTTACTTTAATGCTGTAGGAAACTGTTTTTTAATGACTTTTAAAACAAAAATTTAGAATAAAAAAAATTGCGAATGATGAAGATATGAACAAGAATTTTGCTGACTATGAGTTTTAGCCTTTGTAATATATGATGAGAATATGAATAAGAAATTTAAATATCTCAATAATTCTCACTATTATGTAAAAAATTGTCCACAGTCAGCGAATCTTTTGCTTGATTTTTGATCATTTTCAATTTTTATTTCATTTCTATAATGTTTGTTTAAGAAAGTCATATAATTTTACAATATTTTACGACACTAAATTGCAAAATTTGATTATTACATTACACAATTTTCATCGAAAATCTCTCAGACTTTATTACAAATCAAAATTCTATCACAATTTTGTATAATAAAACGTCAACGAGAAATGCATTCCCTAAGGGAGCTCTAATCCAAATTTGACATTGTTTCACTATCGACGATTTATTAATTCAAAGTTGAATCAATGCACGAATGTTTTCATTGATATCAAAACTTAGTTAATAGCATCGACATCAAATGATCAATATTCAAAAAATTACTGCAAAAACATTGACAATTTAACATCAACGCTATTATTAATAATTTGATATCAACAAAAGGTACAATCTCACTCTAATTCAAATATCAAAGAGAACGAATAAATCATGAAATGTTGGAATTAAAGTGTATTTGATTTGAAATTGGACAATCCAACGGGTCAAAATGATTGCAAAAAGATGAGGTGTTGGGGCGAGAATGTTGACGCGCAAACCGAGACATCAAAGTTGAAGTTGGCGTCGCCGGACCAGCAGCGACTGCGACTGCGACAGCGACAAAAGTGGTTGCGTGGTCGTGGTCGTGGTCGTGCAGTGTCCCACTTTAGCTAGCACCAGTCGTCGTCGTCGCTGTCGGAGTTGCGGGACTGCGGAGTCCGCTGTTTGGGCTGCGATGGCTGGGGCTTGTAGCCGTTGGGCACCGGACTGGGCAGCACTCGGCCGCCGCGTCCCATCGCCACCGCCTGCTCGAAGCTCAGTGGTCCGTGAACGACTGGCGCCACGCCACCCACGTACTGCGGCCCCGGTCCGTGTACCGTTTGCTGTCCCTGGAAGCCACGCGTGGGCGACGTATTCACACGAGGAAAGTTGATGCTACCTGTCTTCAGCTGCAGGGACGAGGGCTTATTCGGCGTCGGCGGCAATTTGCGTCCCTGACCCCGTCGGGTCATCAGCACCGGATAACTGTGCTGATGCGGATGAAGCGGATAACGCGCGTGGCCCCGCACCACGCCGCTCTCACCAATTGGACTCGGACTGCGCGATCGTTGCTCCAGACTCGTCGTCTTGTAGTGACGATCGTGCGGCATCCGATGCACAGGACTCGGCGACCGAGCCGGACTCGTCGATGCGCTCCATGGACCTGAATGGTTACAAAATCAGCATTACAATTCATTTTCAACATCTTTTATTTGTTGATTTCTTTTGGTTTAGTTTATTTTTGACAAATCATAAAATACTTTTGACTACTGCCGAATGTTAGGAATCTTCTTTGTTATGTATATACCATCCACAAGGAATTTTCTTTCCTGTAGAGTGAATTAATGAGACTATTTCAGGTGTATATTCGGGTCCGTAAGAATTTGGTGCGAACATTTATAAGAAATATCAGTTAATTCCATTTTTGAGGGTTTAATAAAAACCGCGATCGTATATTTACACTAAATGTGAATCGTAAAATTATAGTACATTTTATATTACATTTACCAGAAAAGCAAATTCAAAGTATAAAAATATAGTTAATAAATTGTAACTTCATAAGCATTCTAAAAATGTATAGTTGAACTACGAAAATATAGTACATTAACTATAATTATATATGACGAGATATAAATGATTAAAGTTGCAATATAACTTTACAGTATAACTACAAAATTTTATTATTGGAACTATAATTTTCCCTATTCTGGTATAAATTTATACAATTCTAACAAAAAAATATTTTCCAGTCATTGTTATTGAATTTAAAATTAGGTTTGGTTTTTGTTAGTCAAAAAATAAATTTAATTTTTATACGTGATTAGATAGAAATATAAAACCAGCATTCAATTCATTGAAATACTTATTTAAGATTCATTAATTATAAATATTATTTATAAATTTAAATAACTCATTCAACGATTTCCAAAATTTTATTAAGAGTATGCAAATTTT
>JABFPJ010001733.1:0-23450 GCA_022817425.1 Gryon sp. ZL-2020 | reverse complement strand
GAAAAATAAAAAAAAAAAAAAAAAATAAGATTGGAATATTAAATGACAATTTATTCTAAATACCATAAAAAAGGCATATATTAAAAAAAACGGAAAAGAAATTTACCGATTAAATGAAAAAAGTGTGGCAAGGTAAGTTAATTTTTTATATCACAATCAAAAACACGTGTTTGTAAACCAAATTTCGTTGCGACTCCTTACACAACAGCACCCACAAGCGTGCACTCATACACGCATATACACACGCAGCTTTATCCCCTCTCAACTCACTCGCCAGCAAGACGAAGAGAGCGACAGAGAAAGCGAGAAAGAAAGAAAGAGAAAGAAGCATAAAGACGGAGATAAAAAGGAAAAAAGATGAAAAAAGCCCGAAAAAAGGGAAAATGTTAATGAAAAAACGAGCGAATATAAAGGAAAAATAGTTAGGATTTACGTAATAAAGAATGAATGATGGCAAATTTGACGCAACGTGGAACCGCATTCGACGCGGCTAACTGGCAGATTACGGGAAATGCGCGGTGCGAAGATGGCATCCGAGCGACGCCGTGGGATCGAAGCTTTGCGGCGACGTGTCACAAAAAGTGACGAGCGCAAATTGACGAAAAAGCTGAAATCGTATGGATAAATGCGAGACGCGAAGGAGCGCGTCGCTGACGGGGCGCGGAAAGTCGCGCGGCCATGGCGGGACCGAACGACGCAGACCACGTGCAGACTGCGCCTCGAGCCGCGAACGCGAGCGGCCGAGTAAAGTAAATAAGAGAAGACGCGCGGCCCCGGGCCCGGCGTTTTGTTTATTCGTATGATATTTACCTGAAAAAATGCTCCGGTTAGCTGAGATGCTGCTTCTTGGGCGACGATGTGACGACGATGCGCGAAACAATGGAGCCGTGCGAAATATGAGTTTGTTGAGGAAAATTCGTGGACCGACACACCAACCGATCGGCGCTGTATGACCTTTGAATCACAAATCTGTGATGGGCGCGCGAAAATAGACGGAAGTTGACGACAGCGCGACCCTGCGACCATCCGACGAAGCAACCAAAGTTGCGCAATAATACAAATTTCACCCGACAACAATATTACTTCAGTTCTTCATATGAATTATTTATTGCTTGTAATACAGTTTATTATTGGAAACCGAATAATATTATTTATTGTTAATAATAATTGATGCTTTAATATATTTATTTTGATCATATATATTATATATTAATAAAGTAAACGTATGCTAATCATACAAATATTAATATAAGTCTTTTTTGCTAGTTGTTAATGCTATTGTCGTTATATATTTATTATTAAAATTACTTAATGAACATTATAATAACATTTATAAATAAAATTAATTTACAGACAACAGATATTTAAACAAAGTTTGAGATTTGTGAAATTTCGTTTAATATTGTAAATGCAATAAAATAATAATATTTTTTTAATACAGTCCTTCCGAGATAATAAGCAATTAAAAAAATATGTTAAATATGAAAAATTTCATATGATGTTTACTCTTTCTGGTTCTGTACTTAAGCATGAGATGCAAAGTGAAAAATCGTTACTCACCTTAATTTTTTGTTTGAACTTGCCATAAGGTTGGGTCTAAATTGAGAGGTGTTCATATCGTTAAATGGTCCATATTGGAAAGTAGCTAAATGGCAACATGGCATAAAGGAAAATGTAATGCAGCAGAGTGGTAAATAAAGTCGAAAAATAGATGGCACAGTATGCATTTAAACACTTTTCAACAACATTTTCTCAATTATTTTCTTAAACTTTGTAATTATAAAATACAATAATTGTATTAAATAATTCAAATATATAGTGTGAGTGACAATACAAATATTTCACTTAAATTTATAGTACGCTTTCGAATAAAAATCAAATTGAATAAAATTTCATAAATCTATCGAAAGTTAAATTATTTTTGTATAAAATGTTAATAACAATATATGTATTGTGAAAAAATAGTCTAAAAACATATAAACAATTTTTGTTTGAATTTGCCTATATTCGCGCCTTTTCAAACGATGTGAAGACACCCGGCGAGAGGGCGTATCGATAATAATAAAGAAATTGAATAACTTTTTATAAGCATGATAAACCATACGACTTATTTGATTTTTGACGCATAATTATTAGTGATTTTATAAAACAAATGCATAATCGGTAATTCAATAAGTATCATACAATTATAATTATGTCACCATCACTTAAATCCCGTCAAGGATTCCGAGAATCAAGTGGTGATTCTGGTAAGTGTAAAAGATTGGGTATTCTAAACATTATCATTACATATTGTTTTAATTTAATTGCAATATTCAAATCTATTCACAAGTAAATATTTTACCTTTATAATATATATACAGTATTTTATTTTTTTATATAAAATGAGTAAAGTTATATATTAATTCATAACCTACAATTATTATTTGTTTATTCTTATTATTTATTTTTTCTTGCTCAACAATTAGAAAAGGAGATATTTGTGTATATTTGTGTGAAAAATGTATTTATTTCTGTTTATTTAATATTGTTATAAATATTTGTATCCACTTGGCAAAATGATTGATTCAATTAAATTGCAGGATCAGAGTCTGACAGTGGATCTGCATCGTCAGCTTCGAGTCGTGGAGCAAGCCCTCAGCCATCTCGTGCTCAAAGTACAAGAAGTGATCGTTCAGAAAATGGACATGAATCTCCAACCTCAAACGTGAGCGAAGTAAGATCTCGTTCTGCCAGCAGATCACCAAGTCCAGCGGCAAATAGCCACCGATCTGCTCGATCACGTAGCAGATCCCCCGCTGGATCTGCCTCCAGACATTCCAGTGCAGAATCTGGAAGAAGTGCAAAGTCTGGTTCGCAGAGATCGAGATCAAGATCCAGATCCAGGTCGCGATCGAGATCTAGAAGTGGTTCGCCACATACTGCTCGTTCTGGAAGTGTAGAATCTAGAAAGTCTATTCGGAGTAGATCAGAGAGCGCGGGTAGTGCAAGATCAAGATCGGGTAGTCCAAAGTCAACTGTGAGCCGAAGATCTGGAAAATCGAAAACTCCTGGATCGCCTGGTTCGAACGCTTCGGGGTAAATAATTGAGTTAAAATCGAATCGTCTTTTTTGTTTTGTTTATTTTATTTAATTTCTACTGTTTATTTAGAATAATAAATATTTTACATTGTATTTTTTATTTCGTTGTAGGAGATCTGGAAGTAGAGCTTCAAGAAGCAGTCGAAGATCTGAATCCATCGGCTCGCAAAAAAGTAATCGATCTAGAAGTGGCTCAGCTGGCAGTCAGCAATCTGGTAGAGGTTCAAAGTCGAGATCCCCGTCTAGATCCAGATCGAAGTCGAGATCAAAGTCCAGGGCTTCTGTGAGTCCAAAGCGAGATCGATCCAAAAGTCCAGGTGACGATAAAAGTGACAATGAATCGGAAAAATCACATAAAACTAGAGGTTTGTTAATAATTTAGAATGTGTAAAAATGTACATTTTTACCAATTATTATTTTTCCGTTTTATTAATTTTTGTACTTAATTTTCTAGATGACGCAGAACAGAAATCCGATGACGAAGTTATTGGAAGTCGAAAACGAAGTAAAAGTTCGTCCGACTCAGAAAGCAATGTAACAAAAAAGAAGAAACAAAATCTTATTGATTCTGACTCCGAAGAAGATACAAACGAAAGAAAAGACAAATCAGCCGAAGAGCCAACGGCAGATGCACTTTTCGGCGATGCTAGTGACATTAGTTCAGATGAAGATAAAGAGAAGGAAGAGGACGTAGCAGAAACTCGAAGAAGCCGTAGTAAAAGTCGAAGTAAAAGTCGAAGTAGAAGTCGAAGTGGAAGTAGAGCTAGATCAGAGAGTGGAGGTGATGAGGCAATTCAAAGACCAGTTATTGAAGACGTAAGTTGAATTAATGTCTGATTAAATATGTGATTATCATAGTTAAGTTTTCTTACAAGTATTTGTATGTTTCTTGAAATTTTAATAAATTTATTAATCAGTATAAAAAGGCGGTAAAAGTTTAACATTAGGTATATGAAAGAGCTCAAACTTTATTTTAAAAATCTGAGAAAGGAAAGCAAAACCGGATTTTACATTAGTTTTACTATTTTTAGAAATAATTTAATGCAACATTTTTATGATAGATTTTATTCGTAGACATTCAATAAATATTCAATAAAGTATAAATATAAAATATCTTTGATTTTATCATGATTTCCAGGATGAAGAAAAGGAAAAAGAAGAAGAGCCAGAACCGCCTCCAGAAACGAGAATTGATGTTGAAATTCCAAAGATTACAACTGATCTTGGTCGAGATATTCATTTTGTCAAATTGCCAAATTTCTTATCTGTTGAAACTCGACCATTTGATACAGAAACGTATGAGGACGAAATCGATGAAGAGGAAACACTTGATGAAGAAGGTCGTGCACGTCTAAAATTGAAAGTGGAAAATACAATCAGATGGCGCGAAGTGATAACTGATGATGGTAAATTCGAAAAGGAAAGTAATGCAAGATTCGTTCGCTGGTCCGATGGAAGTATGACATTACACTTGGGTTCCGAAGTGTTTGATGTTTATAAACAACCATTGCAAGGAGATCACAATCATTTATACATTAGACAGGGTACCGGTTTGCAGGGACAGGCAGTATTTAGAACTAAACTTACTTTCAGACCACAATCCACAGAGTCATTTACTCATCGCAAGATGACTATGTCATTAGCTGACAGATCACAAAAAACATCTGGCATCAAAGTCTTGTCTCATGTTGGCAAAAATCCGGATCAGAATAGATATGAAATGATAAAGGTATAATAATAATAGTAATAATACAACAATTAAATGTAAATTAATGCTAAAATACTTACATTATATCAAAATGATCTCTTTATTTAATTTAAAATTAAGATGTAAGAACATTGTTTTTATTTATATACGAATTGTATAATGATGTTACAGAAAGAAGAAGAAAAACTACGAATGGCAATGCGAGCACAAAGTAAAACAACAAAAAAGAGCAGTGGAAATCGAAATGCAGGACGAGCATCTGGATCTTATGCTAATGAAGTGTACAATGACGACGGCTCCGATGACGAAGGAGCCATTTCATTGGCTGCTATCAAAAATAAATACAAAAAAGGAGCTTTGCCAACTAAAGGTAAATATTTATTTTACTTCTCTGAATTTTCGTACAATTTCAATTATTTTATAAAAGAAGTATATCTGAATATAATAATAACATATATTAATATTAATTTAATTATAGTGTCCAACATTTATTCTTCCGATGAAGAAGGTTCTGATTTCGAAGCTTCGAGAACCAAAAAACATTCGAAGCACATGATTAAGGATTCTGACGAATCAGAATCAGGAAGTGAAAGAAGTGCACAAGGTAGCGGAGGAGAAGATGGACAAGAAAACGATGCAAGCGATTAAGTTACACTTAGAATACAAAGTTTCTTTATTCAATAAATTTTTTATTTAATCATTTTTTCCAGTATCCTGATGTCATAATTATGTATTAGTAAAAATGTGGTTTTTTGTTTAACATGAATGTATATATTTCTAACTTTGACTTTACGTAAAATGTTTCATATTCAGCATTAAAAATCATTTTGATTGATATATAAATAATGTTTTTTATTTTTTCTAGTCTCTAAATCATATTTATATTTTTTCAATTTTTAATATAAAAAGAAATTCTAAATTATTTAATTTTCCCCTGAGTTATCGACATTTTGAAGAAAAACATGGTTATCTTATCTGCGAATGTCATTAAATTAAAAAAAAAACGTTGACATGACTTGATTTTTAAATGACAAAATTTCAAATTAACATACAAGCATACATGATTATTACATATAACTTTGATGGATTGCGCATCATTCTACAAAATTATACTTCATCATGAATAACTGTCTTTAAAGCGAAAAACTGTGACCAATTTGTATTCTATAATTACGAATTTTACACATATTAATTTATCATTATTACTGTTAAGTATTAAAATAATATAGAATATTTTTCACATTAAGTAAATACCTTACCATTTCAACTTAAATGCATTAGATATATTTTATTAAAAAGGCAGAATTCAAATGCAAATTTTGTCTGAAATATTTATCATGTATTTCCATCAGCGATGAGAGAATAAAAAATAAAAACACTTATCCAGTTTCAGAATTATCTTTTTATTTTCTTTTTTTAAATAAAATGTATTACAGTCATTATTCTCGTAGCCATTATTTATAAATCAACTTGAAGGAGGTTTTTTTGGATTGTAGCCAATCCGAAAAAAAATCTCAACGACGTACCCCCCGTCATGCAAAAAATTCTAGAAAAGTCCAATATTTTCATCCTTGTGCAAAATCTACATACAATCTAAATTCAATACAGAGTACGTGCGTTCGCATATTCATCGAATAAGTTTTATACTTTGACAAGTCTCTCAGTACAGCGACTGGCCATATTAAACTTTACACAAAAAAAAAAGATATACAAAAATGTAGAACGTCGTACAAATCAGCCTGAAAGAAGAAAGTTGATCTAAAATTTAATTTCTATTCTCAAACTTTAATTTATGTATTTAAGAATTGAAATCAAATACTTATACGTACGAATGTTTTATCATCGCAATAGACAGAAACTTTGAATTATCGCTGGGCAATGAAAATGGTCCACATTTATTATGAACCATTTATATCTCTGGACCATTTCAAACGTTTAACCAGTTATCGCCTCAACTATGTACGAAATTTAATCGCGCGCAGTAACAAAAAATAATAAATTTCATTAATTTGTAGATTTTATACATAAACCATTAAGATACTACAAAAAAAGAAGAACATAATAGAGCACTAATAATAACAATTCATTGAGAAGAAAAAAAAGCTTTTAAAAAGTGAATATCATGGCCTGAACATTATTATAATACTTTGATCGGATAATTTTACGAAAATCGCATTTGACTGAATAAATAGCACGCGTCCTGCAAAAAAGACGATTGCAAATAGAAAGTTGATTGATTTTGCGTGGGTTAAGCTATGATTCAGTCAATTTCAGTCCATTATTTATTTGTGTATGCTTTCTTTCGGCAGGATGCGTCTAATAAATAGAAAAAAACATGTACACTTGTTTTTATAATTATAAAGCGCCGCATATTGCTGAAATATATATATAATAATATATATTTATAATATATATATTCATTTATAAATCTATTTTTTTCTCTCTAATATATATTCATTTGGATGTATAAATAAATAAATGCGCAAAATCGTTCTTCTTTTATCATCCTGGTTTTGGGTCGTCTCATCATGGACGTTCCTGGGAGGACGATTTCGACCAGGAAGTATGAAACTTATGTTATATTAGAGGCTGGCTGTCGTGTCGTGGGAGCGAATCGGACGCAGCTTATCACAATGTGTCGCTAACGGACCAAGGCGTAAGAGATTCCCCCTCAGCAAGCCTGAAACATGGAAACAAACTTTATTAATAACGTGCACGTGAGATTACAGATTGTTTAAACAAAAAAAGAATAAAATTGCGTGTACATGGGGTTACGGTACACCTGACAGGATGTTACTGTACATTTTTTTGTTGCTTTCTGTTTTAGACTAAATTACTTGATCTTTGCGCACTAATTGAGTTCCTCAAAAAACTTTGAGCTTTTTATATTATGTAATGATTAAACAAAGGCGTTTGCTAGATTAAATAAAATTAGACATTTGTAAATGTCTAATTTTATTTAATGTGAATGCTTATAACTTCCTTATTTTCCACCAAAGAAAGGAGTTCTTTTTTCAAATTGTTTGTAAATATTCAAATTTGTAAGATCTTTTAACAAAACTTAATGAAATCAAGCGTAAAAACTTGTTACAACATTTTAAATGCAAGCATTTTTTTACAAAATGTATTGTTTACAAACAATTCTCAAAACACTATAGTTTTTACGGGATTGAACATTTATGCACTCTAAGGTATAACAGTAGATACTTGTAAACCTTAATTTGAAAGAAAGATGAAGTCTTTTCGATGGAAATTTACGAGTCAGTTATGGCCATTTGGAAATGTTTAATTTTTTTAAATTAGTTTGAACATACTTTTAAAATAAATAATGTAAACTTAAAGCAAGAATTTAAAAAGTAAAAAAATAATAAATTACAATAAAAAAATATTTTCTCGGGTTGCATCTCTATTGGACATCATAAAAAGACTTATTTAACAATTTGAAACACGTAGAAGAGCGTAGACCAACATCTGTGCTTTAAGCGCATCTTTCCCACATCTGTAAACATTTACACATAATTCGTTGAAAAATTCTTCAAATTTTCTCAGTATATCTCCTCTCTGCTTTTAAACGTGAGGATTCTTTGCACATTAAAACTTGTCTAAAAAAAATATTGACTTATACAACAATTTACTTATACATTACAATAAATAAAGTAATATCAATTAAATAATTGGTGATACATTTTGAAATCTTGAATCATATAGATTTATAATGAAGTATAATTGTTTAAAAATAAATTTAATTTAATCAAATGTGCAAATTATTCTTCGACGAAAGTGAATCTATTTAACGCAACCAGCATGGCTAATGTCAATGTTAATTGTACATACATTGTTTTCCGGTACAACAAATACCCCTAATTAGAGTATCGGGATAGAAAAGATGTAAAGTCAGCGTTACGAAACGCACAATTCAGACTATGCAAACAATTTCGCATCATTAATGCATCAATTTTGAATGCAATGTCGAGCATTTTTGTGCCGGACAATCAAACGATTTCATTAACTTGACACCCGGAAGTCAAGCTTATGCGTAACATCGTGCATTCTTGTTGTTACTTTTCGATATAATGTGTTCGGCTTTTTCTTATTTTTTCTTTCACCAAGGCAGGGTCAAAGGCACAATGCGTTTAAATGATTGAGCACAATAAAAGAAAAGAATTGCTTGGTATAAGAAAAAAAAACGGAAAAAATCGAGAATAAGAAAGAGAGAAAAAGACTAAAAAGGAAGAGGGAAGAAAAGAAGAGAAACACAGAGGAGCGATCCCTGACCCTGACCTAAGTCAAACCGAGTCTATGCACAAAGCCATAAGCGGAATAACTTGGCGGCTGCATCAATGTTCGGCTGGTTCGGGCTCGCCTTGACGATTCGATCGTCGAGATTTTCATTGCGCGGCAGCGCTCTGCACGATTGCAACGGTACCGTCAGATATCGTGATTCCCCCGCGAGAATCATTTGTAAATCAAAGCCCGGCCTTTTAAACACGCTCACATTTCTCGCAAGGTGTCCTAACGAATCATTCACTCTATTATTATCAACTTTCCCAAACTCAATAGTACATTGTCTTTAAAATTATTTTTTTAATACTCGTATGAAATTTTATCCCGGAAACGCTTTTTACATGACTTTTGTGTTTTTATATTACACAAATATATATAAAAATACCGAAGATATTTTATAATAAATTAAATTCTTAATTTATAATAGTAATTATTTATATACTCGAATTTATTTTAAGTATTTTACATTAAAAGATAGTAAAGTTGAAGGCGCAATTGAAAGAAGTGTAAATATATCTGACGGTCACTTAGGGAGTTTATCATTGAAAGCAGCGCGTGGCTCTTGTATGTCAGAAATCACGTCGCAGTTTTTTTTTTCGTTTCCTTTTTATTTCTTGTTCTTTTTTTTGTGGTCTATATTCGCAAATGACAAACCCGTGGTCAGATTTCATCGTTGATAAAATCTCGACTTCATAAGTCAACGACCGATCTTCGTGATGATCATCTTAGCCGTTGTCACATTGCACTTGTGCGGAAGTGCACAAGGCCCCTGCTTATACGCACCGCGTAAATATACGCGCGCACTTTTGCACGAAAAACTCGTGTAAGAGTGCGCGTCGTCTGATAGCTTCGTCTCTTCTTTCTCATTAAACTGACGTCTTGCGGATTATGCGTATTTTTTTTTATTTGAACTCATACATTTGCATTCATTTTCATTTCCTCTACTTTACTACCTTTAATCAAATTAAAACCAAATTAATTCAAATGTAATTAATTATGCTTTGAAATAAAAATTTAAAAATAAAATAATTTTCATTAAGTCAACATTTTACAAAATTTTAACTTAATTGATATAATTTTTTTAGCAATAAAAAAATAATAAGAATTACAACAGATTGTAAAACGATGACGAATATATTTGTAAAGATTAGAAGAATATATAAGGAAAGATTTGTCAGGTCTAAAAATAAAATTTGTTTGACTAATATTAGAGAATATATTTAAAAATATCGTCTGTCAAATTAATTTGCATTATTTGCCAAGCCCTTTTGTCGACAGAAAACAACAAGTACGTATTGTTGAAATGCAAATAAATTTGTCCAATTGATCAATTACGCGCAACATTCAGCATTGCTTCCTTGCTTTTAGCCAAAACACATGTCCATCGACACGCTTGATCGACACTAAGGGAGGGAAAATGCGTGCGATCTAGTGGCCGTTTTCCTAATTTTAGCCGACACGTTTTAATTCGGACTGACCTGACGAATTTGGCAGCCACTTCCGAGAACGCGTTAAATTACACCACATTATGGCTATGCGTGTAATAATAAATGGACCTCATTATTTGGACAATGTCTGCGTTAACTTTTTAGTTTGAACAATTAAATTTAAATAAAAAAATTATATGAAAATGTTCATAAACTGTATAAAAAAGGATTTAAAAAGGGGAATATTTTGTCTGCAGACATAAATGTATGAAAATAAACTGCGATTTTGGGTGCGATAGTATTAAAAGTCAAAAGAAGAAAGTGCAAGAAATAACAGCAGCAATGCTTTGTTATCTAGAAGTCCGCAATGATATAAGTATGAATACATTCCAAAATGAATTATAGTGTGGCCAAAATTGTGTGTGCTCTGCTTTCTCTTAGAAGATCGGTAAGAGAGCAAAAACAAAAAAAAAAAAAAAAAAAAGCAGGAGAAGAGAGGTCGCGGCGTATGTGGGCCTACGTCTGTTTATTGTGCCGTTGCTCGTAAACATTATACGCTCGACACGCGATCGACGTACAAAAGCTTTTGCATCTCTTGTGCGAATATGGTACTTCAATTTCGATCGAGTTTAACTGCTTCGCTCGGCATATATTTCAATGGAGTTCCTTTTGTCTTTTGAACCCCCCATTTTTTCGGCATTTTTCAACCGCCCTCGCTTCCGCGAACAAAATTC
Source organism: Gryon sp. ZL-2020 (assembly GCA_022817425.1). Lineage (NCBI taxonomy): Eukaryota > Metazoa > Arthropoda > Insecta > Hymenoptera > Scelionidae > Gryon > Gryon sp. ZL-2020. The sequence continues at coordinate 12,216 of JABFPJ010001733.1, read as the reverse complement.
AAGGCTTAATTAATCCTTTAATGAGCAACATTCGATCAAACCAATTGCGCCTGTACTGACATTGAAGTGCTTTTGTGTTAAACTGTACATTGTTTTTAATTATGCCAATTAGTAATTGTTGTTGCTTTCGTTATTTAACACAAAATATCAATGTTTATAATAGAAAACATTATATTAATTTTAATTTTGCTTAAAACAAAACTGATGTAAAAAAATTTTAAATATTTAAATTAATGTTTATATTATTTCATTGTGATATAAGGTTAATATATTACGATATAATATATAAATAAAAATAGTAAGGATAAAAAAGACCAAGTCTATATTTTTAATCAACACCATCTTTATTCAAAAATTAAAAAAAGCTTTTTTTTTGTTTTTAAGTAAAAAATGTATCTATAAATTATTCTAAAAATAAGAATTAAATAATAACTAACTATCAATATTGCGAGTGAATTGAAAACCGCAGTAACAAATATCAAACGAGACGTGTATGGAAAATAATGAAGGATGAATAATCAAAGTAAGTGCAGTGATCAATCGAAAAAAAAATCAAAAGGAAAGAGAGAGAGAAAAAAAAAGGCAATAACAATTGGGTTCTGTATATAGTGATGGGTTCCGAACGATACAAGTTCGTCCCTGAAGAACCGAGTGCGTCTCCCTCGAGGCCGAGGTCGCGCTCGAGGTTTCCCTGATTTTTTTCATAGCGCCTGTTCAGCTAATGACCTTGAAATAAGGCAGCCCACGGCCTTTCCATCTTCGAGAACCGTGCATTATCGTCGCGTCGCGATTTACGAATTCAACAGGGCCGCATTCAAGTCTCTTATTAACTACCGACTAGGGGCACTTTGCAGTCTCGATAACCCTTTTTTATTTATAAGTTTTCAAAATGCAATCTTTATGCTCTGAAAAAAACGAAAAATCAAAATTTAATATATCGAAATTAAATTGACAATAATAAATTAACTTCACTGACTTATCAATATTTTTCATCGACTTTCTTATTTTAAGTTTTTGAAATGAACATAAATTAATGCGATAAGCATTAACTTTTCATTTATCACAAGCGAATTTCAATTGACTCATTCTTTTCTTCTACATATATATTAAAAGTTATTTAATAGTAATTATTATTCAATTTCCGTAAGATAATTATTCAATTACTTTACATCAAGATTGAAAATAAATCACGAATTCGATCAGTATCAATCAATCAATAATGTATATCTAATTAAAACGTGATATTAATTCTATCCAATTAAGTAGCCTGTTTACATTCTTTTTTCGTCGACATTTATATCAATTAAATGAGCGCAAGTTCGAAACGAATGAATCTGATGAATCACGATAATGACAAAAGTGTGCTGTGCACTTAAAAATAACGTTTCTCATCAAATTGAAGTAAGGTGCAAAGAGGAGCGGCGCAGCCCAAAATAGAAACCTAATTCAATCGTCGGGGTTCAACGTGCGAGACAGTAATATCAATCAAAACTGAGAGGTCACCACTTGTTTTTCTTAAAAAGAAGAGGCCTATCGTCATTTAATCCTTCTATATGTTTATCCATTATGCACTTCGTAGCATTAATTAAACATAACATTTTTATGCAAACTTTCATAGATATGATATCGTTCGTTCCTTGTGTTTAATTAAACTCAATTTCACTTTGTTGCATTGGAATAAAAGTTTATTGATATGAATGTATAAAACTGAACTAAATTATACTTTCTTTCAGTTTATTAGAAACATTTTTTTACATTTATTTTTTTAATTCTTTTTCAATTACTTTATATTATAAGAAGATAATAAAACTAAAAAGCTCAAACTTATCTCGACATTGTTTCAAGATTGTTGGTGCCCAAAAAATCTTAAGCGGCATTTTTAAGAGGGTCGAATTTTGTGTTGCGAAGGTATATATATGTGAAACTCGTTTTATAGCTGATAAAGTAAGTGAGGATTTATTGTACCTTAACTCCGAAGGAAGCCTCGTAGCCGCCTTTGCCTTGCATCTGTGTCTCGATTGCAGATAGGTGGGTGCTCGCCATGTCGAGATCGCCGCTGCCAATATGGCCTGTGTGTTGAAAATTCGTCGGTCCACTTATCATGCTCCTGTCTATCCTGAGCCTCTGCTGTGGCCTCTGTCGTTTGTTGCGTACGCCTGGACCCTGCTGCGTCAAGCAGCACGTGAACCACTGCACCCAAACTTCACCGCTGCTCGTCATTTTGGTAACTCGATCTCGCGGCCAGCACACAGGCAAGCCAACTAAACACCTCGCTTCTCCTGTCGACGCCGTTTCTACAACCAAAAATTATGTCTCTCGTTAATAAACCTGCGACCTATCGATCTCAATTTCATACTTTCGTACCCTCAAACTTGTCATACAAATAAAACCATCTTCTACTTGACATGAAACTTAATTAAATATTCATTTTCAGACGCTCTTGACATCCAAACAAAAAAAATAATTAAAAATCATTTAAGGTTCTTTCGTAAGTTTACATTGCATCAAAGTATGGATGCTCATTGCTTTGTGTTATGTACGTACAACTTTTCCTTCTTCGTGAAATCTGCGCATATTCTAAAATATGTAATTTCACTTTCGTAAGTCTGTGATTAAGCACACTTTTTTTCTTTATTATTAAATACAACTGCAGTTAATTGGATACAATTTTTATGATACAAATTTCATGTATTCACAACTTAATTCATTTATAAATATTTCTTATTAAAACATGTGGAAATATAATGCAAACAAAATCCATGTAATTAAGTTATGAACTGATTTCATTATAACAATTATACATGCAAAAACGAAGGAAGAAATAAAATACAATAAAAAAAGGATTATAAAGTAAAGTTATAAGTACCAATTTTAAAATGAAAAAGCAGTGAAACAAAAGCAACAAAACAGCGACAACTTTTCGGAGCAACTTCTTCTGGAACGTGTGCTGTCTCGTGTCAACAGGATAATGCTCACGAGTTTGTTGTCTGTATGAATCATAATCTCCCCTACCATAAAGAGTTTCGGCTCGAGTTTCGAAAATCGGCCCGAAGAATGTCGAAACCAAAACACCGAAGTTTCGCTATTATTCCCCGTAAAATGTTCTGACTATCGTATCGTAAATCATTTTGCCATCACTCGTCAATACAAAACACAAGAGTGAAACAAATAAATTAGAGAGCTAAAATAAAGGCAACGCATTAAGTCAATAGCGATTATACATTTGCTCACATTTCAGGCTCATTTTGACGCTATTTTGTATCTGAATTACTACATAGTATGTATATATATTTATGATCAATTTGACATAAGGAAATGTAACTTTGGAAAGCATTGTTTTATTGGCTCGTTTTATTGTCCATAAACCTAATTACATAATTGCCATATTATGTTTCGTAACAAATATTTTGTTCTTTACAATACGTTTATTCCTAAAAATATGTTATTTGATCAAATATAAAAGTTTTGGACAAATTATTTGATTTTGAATTATTTGTATTATTTTAATGTATACTTTTAATTTAGTTTCAAATAAACAAACTACAGGATGCAACTTTTATATTTGCATGGATGATTGCAATGATGCATATTGTACTGGTTCCTATGATTCTTTCCTCTCGCACTCATCTGATAGATTTAAAAATACCGCGAGTCAAAGAACGCGACATATATTTTAAAATGCCATTTGCAAGATAACATTTTTTGACACCGTCTTGATAAAAGTTCTTCTAGTTTTCCGAACAAAGTGTCGGCGATGAGTCATGTCAGTAACCCAGAAACTTTTCTCTCGACGAAAAAAGAAGGTGCAAGAAAAGAAAAAAAAATACATAAAAAAGAACATGAATAGCTGCAAACAAAAAAAAGTCGCTAGACACGTCAGTACCTAACTTTCGCTGCTATAAAATTGTGCATAATAAGAAGTTCGTTCGCCTTTTATATGTATAAATAAAGTCGAAGTTAGTCATTGGTTTTACGAAAAGTATAAATTGCATTTTTAAAAAATCGAAAATAAAGAACTTTGATCTTTTTTTATTTTAAATCTGCATATCTAAAGGAATAATGCAATTTTACAAATTATTTTCAAGATTTGTCTTATGAATTCCCGTACAAAAAAAATATATATCAAAATGTATGTCAATATATATAATTTTTTGCCGCTAAAATATATTTGAAAATATATTTCCAATATATATTTTTGCATATGTTTTGGAATATATTTTCTTCAGTTACGGAACAAATAAATGAAATACAAATTAAACATACAATTATATGAATTAATATATTTTTAAAGGATACAATTGTAAGCTGATTTTCATGCGCAATCAATCAAAACTGCGAAGTGATGTACATAGCGTATATCATCACGAGAAGCGAACGCAACGGCATTATATTTATGAATGGACCACTTAGCGCGGAGGAACGCATTGGATTTTGGTGCCAACGACGCGTAATAGTCACGTTCAAGTAACGGTGTTTGGGACCGAGCAATCGTGGTGGGGTGACCCATGCAAGCACATGTAATGCACTTTGAAGAATACAAACACCAATGAACAAAGAGATCGCCGACTGCAAAAAAATAAAAAAATGAAACAAAATATAAGACAAGACAAAACAAACTGGCGAGAGAAAAAATAAGAGTAAGAAATAAAGTGAATATAGCGTATGGCACAGACACATCCGGTGGATTAAAACCTGCGCCAATAACCCGGTCCCTTGACCGCCGCAGTGTCATCTCGTTTTGCCTCACGATGTATGTGCGTCACTGTTAAACGATCCGACCTTCATTGAATCCATTACAATTCATTGTATACTCGTCAATAAAATTCTAAGTGTCTTATCTAACTAACTCCCTTGATATCATTTTATTTATTCGTATTTTTATTATTCTAATTTATTTTATGTTTCTTTTTATTACAACTTTTATTAAAGTATTACATAAAGTACAATTACGTAATTAAAAAAAATATTTGTATTTATTTCTTGGGTAAATGAACTTTATTAACCCTTTTGAAATTGAATAAAGAATAAAACGTCAGCAAAAGGTATTCATTAAATATAATAATAGTGATAATATAAAATAAAATAAAATAAAATAAAATAAATGAGAAGATGAAGATAAAAGTGTGACTTTTTAATCGTATGGCTGTGTGTTCGACAGTGCCTTGTTCAGTTTGATGTGAAAAAGGACTTGTTTTATTGCACTGACAGCTGTCGTACAACTTAATTTAAAAATCAAGTTAGCAAAGGCTGATGCGACAGTCACGCCGCTTAAAGTCCATTATGCATTTAATGCAACAAATAATCCGCTGGTCAACAATTGAAAGAAAAGCAGGATAAAAAGCTTTGCGAATGTTTGCTGGCATTGCCCTCGTGGCTCGACATCCCCGCGCAAATTCATTTTCTCATTTCTCTCATCTCTCTTTATATATGTATACATATATGTCTCCGGTGTCAACGGATCTGTCACCCGTAACTCATTTTTGTTGACCATTGTATCGGGTCAATTGTAACAGCAGATTAACAACAGCGATACCTTCCACTTTTATTCGCGTCATAACTTCATCAAAACGTGAAATATACAGTCAATTTACACTTTAACGATAAATTACTCAATTTCAGTATTTTCTATATTTATTTATTTTGTATTCATCGGTTAAAGTGAAATAAATAAATATATGGTGCGACGGTTTAAATCAAAATATTTAAATCATTTATTTAAATCTCAGTTAAAATCAAATGTTTTTTAAAAATAATATATAAAAATGATAATCATCGATTTATCATTTTTATATATATTTAAGAACCAATGCAAAAGAATTTATAAAATCCATAGAATTAGTGAAATCATTGAAAAGATATTAAGAGATACACATTAATTAAACAAATAATCTAGTTAAAAAAACTAAACTAGTTCATAACTCGATAAATATTTTTAATATAGTATCATCATTAGTATTTTGGTATCAGTTTTAATACAGTTTCCACTTCACATTTTTATTCAATTCTTTGCAGAAAATTATAATATTTTTATTATAAAAGTAAAAAATATTTTTACTTATTAATTTGACGCCACCTAAATAGTATAAATACTTTTTAAATTATTATTTTTAAAAAATATCATTTTTATTTAAATCTGATTTAAATTAAAAGCGTCGATTTTTTTATTAAAAAAAAACAATCATAATTTTTAGACACCCTAAATTAAAAGCAGTAAATAAGATTTGAACTAATAAAATGAAAATCCAATTATTGGATATAATTAAAGTTAACTGTTTCAACGATTTTGTTTAACTTATTGAATTTATAACCATTTGTATAGAAATGGTTTAATATATTGACTATAAATTGACGTAATTACTTAAATGTTGAATTACGCATCAAAATAAATTGTATACTTCATTAAAACGTAATAATTTTACGCATTTAAGTTTATTATCCGCGAAAATCTACAGTTGATTATTATTTTTTCGCGCATATCAATTTCCATTACCCATGTCCAGTATTTACTTTCGATCGATCATTCATAAGTAATTAGAGAGATATTCATCATACAGTTGTACCATTAGCAACTCTTCCACAGCTGAATTGCTAATCGTGCATATACCGTTTCCGATATAATATATAATTATTTATTATTTACATTATACATAAAACTAAAAACAAAAATGACCGAAAAAGAAAAACAGTTTAAGAAATAGGTTGAAACGCGTAATGATGCGCGAAATGAAAGCGCGAGAAACGAAAAGCATAACAAAATTTCCGAGAACAAATTTCGCAACCAAAAAACAGTTTTACGTAACCATTTTCACTAAATTCTAAACGTTTTTCTTCAACCTTTCTATATATTTTAGTTATAAACTTTGCTTACATAATTTAACTTGTTAGCTAAAATCATTGTTTTCATGGAAATACAAAAAATTCTGTGTTGTTTTAAGTGTTATTCGTGTTTGTGCATGTGGATGCATGCATATACAGCAAAACTATCAGGAGAGAAATTTTGATCGCGGATGAATTTTAATGATGCTGCGAGGAAGAAGAAAGTGAAACGGATGATGTACGCAGCTTGAAAACACAATTATCTCGTAAGAAACTCGTCGCAATCAAACATTTAGCCGGGATTATCGATCCTTTGGCCAAATACGCCGTCATAATCCGCCGCTTAGACTCAAGGCTTATCTGTCGAGCGCGCTGATCCGTATCACGAGCGCGTCTGCGACAAAATTTCACGCTCCTTCGGAAATCCGACTGGAAAGCAATATGCCCAATTGAACAGCTTTTTGCATCAACTTTCATTCATACCTTTTTTTCAACATTTTACACGCTTTTATTTTTTACTTACTTATTTCCTTTTTCATTTATCACGTTTTAATACTTTTTATACAATGAAAAGGGAAATTGAAAATTTCTCGAAATAAACCCAGTTTCTTATTATTTAACTGTTCATTTCTATTTTAGTTTCTAATTGTTTAGTGTTCTTTCTTATGTGGTAAAAGTATGTGTAATATTTTTAATTGAAGCATATAAAACGTGTGAATTAATAAGTTAAGCTTATTATGATCTTAAAATGTATTAGAAAAGTGTTTCATTTTTTATGTTTTCAAATGTTTCTTAAGGTTGTTCTTTTGTAAAATGAAAATATTAAGAAATGGATGAAATTTTGTATACATATAATTTAACATACTACGATTCGAATTTTCATAAAATTTTGAATTACATTGTATCGCTGGAACTAGAGAAATAAATGTTAAAAGTTAACAAAAAATGCACAAGCTTTTATAGAAACCAACTATTGCAATATGTGTATATTTAGTTATATTATTATTATCAGTATCAAGAAATTAATCCAAAACGAATATAATATTTATACATGCATAATACAAATATCTGTGCACATTTACTGACATTGCCTCGTTAACAATTGAAATATTTCAATTAGTGTATGAAGAACTACAAACAAAATGTACGAAAATAACAAATAATCTAAAAAATTACATGTTTAGACTCAAATTTACTAAAAAAAACATACATAATTCAACATTTATTCATTTTGTAACAACATTTTCATATTTGTTTTATGTAAAAAATTATATTACATTGTACGAAATTTGAAATCAAAAAGAGAAAAATTACTCCCTCTCTTGAGTCTATCGTAATCACAAGAAAACAACCTTAATTTTAAGAACAAAGGTGAAAATTGTACGAAACGAAATGTGTCTTTGAGCGGAGCTGCATTAATTTAAATGAATATCGCCGCAGCAGAACGAATCAGCCGCGAACAGACGCAGCATCTGAGTTGAGCGTTGAACGTCGAGCAAACTCCTTTTTCCCTGGTTTCACTGTCCCCCTTTTATTCGCTCGTTCGGTTTTGTCTCTCTTGTTTTCTCGATTCGCACATCGGCCGTTCATTCGCTATTCATTATTTACACCAAGTGTTTAAGGCATATGTCAGTTATTACTCAGATCGTTTGATGCCTTTTTTCCTCATCTTCCGCATATTCTCGTCGCCAAGCTTTCCATTGTAATTATTAATTTCACAGTCCAAAATACATACACAATTATAATATCAAAGGATCATTTTTTTTCTTTTTGTATTCAAATCTGTCCAACTTTCCCTTAACAAATTAATTCTCCTTTTTTTGATCGAATAAAAATCAAATTTCCTATCACTTATCAGTACATTTTAATTACCCAAACAAAATTGGAACTTTTGTCACAAACTTTGATAATTATCAAGTTTCAAAAAGCAATCTCAACAACCTTTTTAGAATGAATGCTTACCGAACGTGACATTCTCTTTCAGTAGGATTAAGTGATTGTCTTTTTCAGACAATAAACTTTTCATCCAGTTGTCTTTTCTACGTTTCAGTGCCTTCTTTTTTTTCAAGTATTTGCTTTCTTTATCTCTCTCTTTCTCCTTCCCTTTTTCAGTAATTTCACCTTTGTGTCTGTTTTAACCCCTTGTACAAGGAATTTCTACTCTCAATGTCCCTGAAGAAACCTGCTTTTGTAAACAATACAAAACATTCTATGCTAAAGACATTTACCAAAATTCTTCAGCTAATTATACTAATTTTTCGGAGAAATAAATATTATTTATTCATTTAAATTATCATAAAATAACAAAACATATTTTGTTTTATCTTATAAATGAAATAATGTTTTAAGCTTGGTTATATTTTTGTACAAAAATTTTATAAAAAGAACAGGATGTATAATAAATGTGCATATTAAATTAAATAAATGATATTAAAGAAAAACAATATTTATCTTTATCGAATTATACTTAATTATTAAACGTGTAGTAAAATTGTTTATCTTATTATTTTCTGTGTTAAAAAATACAATTTTATTAATATTTTGTTTAAAATAAAATTGTCTGCAAAAATGATGTTTTTTTAAATGCGTGTAAAATATATTGACTTGAATGAAGTGGATCGCGCGTCGGCGAAAGCGGAACCACGTGAGTTGCGTGAAAAATCGATCGTCGGAGCGGTCGTGGTCGTTTGTTAGAGCTCCCCCGATGTTGAAGACGACATAAGCCCCGCCACCGAGACGGGCTGTGCATGTTTCATCCATACACGCGCGCGGTAGTTGAAGGTGAATTACACGGCTGTTTGACGATGGGCGCGGGTGTGACTCATCGCCGTTGAGATTCGGCGCAGACGTATAAAAGCACTCTCAAAAGCCGACCCGGCGATCGAAATTCCTATCCGCAAAAGAATCCAACAACTGCTTTTGATTGCGCGACGTCGTGACGTTTGATCGAGCGCGCGTTCTTCAGATATATAACCTTTTTCCCACTCATAAATGGCATCACTTTTTTTACATTTATATCTAAACCCGGTTTATGCCGCGCTATAAATGAAAAATTTAGAGCAAAGCTCTTTTTTAACGTCTGCACGACTTTTTTTTTATTTATTTATTGTAAGGCTTAAATTCAGAGTTGTTTTAAATTGTACTTTATGTTAAACTCTTTCTTGTTTCTTGCTTTTTAAAAGCTTTTTCTTTTAAACTGTATTGACTTTGATAAAAAACATGTTCAATAAATAAAATATAGTTAAAAGATTTGAAAAAACAGAATTGCACTGAATGAACCATAAAGTTTTCGGACAAAAAAATGTGTTTATCAATATATATAACTTTTTGCTGCTAAAACATATTTCAAATATATTTTGTTATATGCAAAAATATTTTTGCATATATTTTAAATATATTTTGCAATATATTAAAAAAAATATTTCAAATTTTTTAGGCTTAATGAAAAAACCAATTAACTCAACTTTTACAAATTTTGAGAAAAGTGCGTTTGAGTTTTTCAACTTGCATTCAAATATATAGAAAAATTATTTATTTTATCTTCCTATTTTATGATAGTACTTTATTCTGACAGATATGGACTTATAAAATGAAAACATAAGGTTGTTAAAATCCGAAATTATCATTAACTTAATTTTTCTAAAACAGGAGTTAATCGGTTTTTCCTTCATGCCACAGATATATTTTGTTGTATGCTAAAACAATTGTGCATATATTTTAATTATATTTTGAAATAGATTTTCTTCCGTGTGGGATATATATAATAAGTACTACTAACACTTAATAAATATTCTAAAAGTAATATTTGAAACATTACCAATGCAACATAGTAATTTCAATTGAAGTTAAAAGACTCCACTAACATTTTTTTCACAGCGCAAAAATGCTGAATAACGCAAAAAATTAGCATCGCAATGTAGTCATTTAGAAAGAACAAATTTAATTACAATTTTGAAATATATAATATACAAAAATTCAAAAGATAAACCTTCATGAAATTCAGGACTCTTTTTAAGGACGACTTTCGCATTATATTTCACACACATGTGTAAACTCTAATAAATAAAGATTTGCATATAGAAACACAAATAACTAAAGTTACGATTCAAATGATTAAAATTACATTAACTTATACGAAAATTAAATATATTAACTTAATTTTGGTATACAAGTCGATAGTAGAAAATCTAATGAATTTACACTCAAATTTAAGATGATTGTTTGTCTAAACCAGAAATGTAGTTAACGATAAAGAACATAATTAATAATCAATTATACGATACAAAAAGTAATAGAAAACAATAAACTTTCCACAGCTTTAAACAACGATCGAAAAGTTTGCAATAAAATGGGATGCACATTATGAGACAAAAAAATAATGTTTTCTCTTAATTAAATATTCAACGAATGCAATTCCATTTGAAGCGAAACATCAATTATAAGTTGAATAATAATAAGTATGAATAAACAATTGTTATGAACGAAGTATACGCGAAATGCTATAAAATCTCGGCAACTATAAACGAAAAGTGCGCGCCGTGAAAGAAACTTTTGTGTTTAAATATTCATCTCGCATTATGGGCTGAATCATCTTGTTGGTTTGACAGCGCGCGAACAACCGCGTGTAATTTTAGAGAGTGAGAGTTCAGAGTTGAATCTTGTTATCTTAAAATGTCGACGCATAAATTATAACAGCGTTACGCGTCGAGATTACGATGGTTTTGTATTCAATTAATTACGCAGATTAACAAGAAAGTTGCAATAACGTCTAAACTCGCCACTTTCCAACTGCGCGTTTTGCATATTAGCGATAAATAAACCTAATATTTATATCTGCCCACCGTAAAATTATCATATGATTTATTCCATGTTTATATGTGAACCTTAAAAGTGCAATTTGAATTTCCAAGTGACTCATTTTTTGACTTTTTTTTTAACATCATTTTTCATTTTAACTTTTAATTTCATTTCAACAAATTAAATAATAAAATCAACAAAATAAAAAAGGATTGACAAAGGTGAATTTTTTCTATTAAAATGATTATTTCGTTGAAATATTAACGTCAACTTTGTTAACTCAACTGTTCATTTTCTTTCTTTCGGAATCATATCAAAAGATAAATTTCTTATTCAAAATATAAATGAACCAAAACAAATTGCTATTAATCCCGGGAGAGAGCGGCAGATTACGCGAAAACATTTGTACAACGTAAGAAAATATTGTTGCGGAGATAAGACAGCGAGGCATTAAGCTTTGCGCCGACAAAACATGATTTCGCGAATGTAAAACGATATCGTGAAATGCGTGACGAAACAACGGTTGACAATACCCCGAGCAAACAAGTAAAATACTTTCGTGTTTCGTGTTGAAAATGATCCACAGGAAGGCCTCTTTAATCT
>JABFPJ010001732.1:0-23452 GCA_022817425.1 Gryon sp. ZL-2020 | reverse complement strand
AATCATAAATTACAAAGACCGAGAAATACTCACAACGAGTCCTTTCATATGCAATCTGTTTTCCGCATAGAACCACTTCAAAATCGATTAGGACCCATAGTTACATTCTTGAAACACGAACCTAAAACTAAAAAATATCACATTTTTATTGACTTTTTTCTTCAAACATTTAAAGTCGAGTTTAAACTTGAAAACCTTTATTTTTTATTTTTTTCATTATGTCTTCATTATTCCAGTTTGTATATACTAACATTTATTATAATAGTAATTTTAAATATTTGAAAAAAATAATGAAAAATATAAAAATATTTGTTTAATAACTAAAATACATTTTATTATATAATATAATATTTGATTTTACACTAAAATTAATAAATATTAAAACTGTTTATAAAAATGAAGAAGAAATAATTTAGTCTCAAAAGGTATTTTTAAACAATCTAATTTAAATAAAAAAATAAATGTGTAATAATTAAGCGCGGTTTGTATCAGAGTTAAGTCAGTCATGGAAGTCAGTATAAGTGACTAAGTATCTTTCCCTTAATTTCTTTATCGTACACACATACATTCTAGAATATTATTCATCGTCAATGACACGGCACTAGTGGAGTAATATTACAAGTGACATAATTGCACTCAAAATGGTATTAAAAGAGGCTATCAAACTACTTTGTCGAATTTTGAATTTTGAAACTTTGGCGCCAAAATATAATTTTCAAATTACAAATATGAGAATTAGTGGATAAACACGAACATTTTTTATTTTAAAATTTAGTTAAGTTTAAATATAAATAAATATAAGTAAAACTAACAAAATTAATGAACCTAACAAAATTAACAAAGCTAACAAAAATAATACAATTAACAAAAATAATAATTTTTTCACGATTTGTTTAAATCAACAAAATTATTAAACTAACGAAACTAAGAACATTTTTTCATGATTTTATTTCAATTAATCCAAATCAATCGAATTTATTTTGTATAAAATTTTGACAAAAGAAAATTCCAAAAACTAAAATTCTGAAAAATCAAAATGAAAATCATGCAAAATATGAAATAACAAAGGGTACGATTAGTTTAATGAAGCCATCTTATGTAACATAAAAGTAAACTAATTTAAATGAAAAACAAAGTGACTCTTAGTGTATTCACAGTGAAAAGTCCAATGTTAATGAGTAATAGACTGATTGCGCTTACAATGTCACTGATACAAAAAATATGATTAAAAATGATAAACAAATAAACTTTCTTATTTGATAAACAAAAAATAATTCAAACTGAAACTCTTAAAAGTACTTTAAATGAAAATTTAATTTTTAATTTAAAAATTCGCAAATAAATTTAGTTTATTTGAAACCAAAAAATACTTCAAACTTAAAAGTTTATTTTTTAAAAGTACTTTGAATTAATTTTAAATTTAATATTAAATTTTAAATTTAATTTAAACATTCAAAAATAAAAATTTTTATTTTAAACCAATTTTTTCCATTTTAAATTCACATTAAAAAGATGTATTTTCACCAAAAAATACTTAAAACTTAAACTCCTAAAGGACTTTGAATTAATTTTAAATTTAATATTAAATTTTGAATGTAAAAATTCAGAAATAAAAATTTGTATTTGAAACTAATTTTATTTCATTTTAAATTCACATCAAAAAGATGATTTAAAACTCAACCCGACTTACAAGTCAAGAATTACAGCGAACTAATAATTGTGTTAGAGATTTCTAAACATTTGTAATGATTTGCGTAAACAACGACTGCGATATAATTTGTGACACAATACAATTAGTCAATTGAATTCGAAGAATGTAAATATGGAAATAAAGAAGTATCGTTGAATTGAAATAAAAAAAGAAGAAATAATTAAATTAAAAAAAGACAACGCGTTTAATTTATTAATATTAATAATTTCATCTAATTCCACTTTGAACATGTGACTCTGATCAAAATCTGAGCATAGAAGGTGAATGTCCTTTCCCCTTGTAAAAGATTAAAAGGTCATCTTCAATCGTCACTATCGAGCAATTTTTTCAAAAATAAATCGTATTGTCTTATTTATTATTTATTATTATTCATTCAATGTTTTTTCAGCGTTGACGTTTTTTAACACTTGTTTTCATTCATGTTAAATCAATTTAGAAGACACTTCAGTTCTGAAAGTGCAAGAAAAAGCGAAATGTGAACAATTTTTTGGGATTTTTATTTTTTGAAAAATTGAAAGTTTAATATTTAATATTTTACAGTTTTTTACATTTTAAATTGAATTATTACGATTTTAAATTTAAGTTTTACTTTTTAAGTTTATATTTTTAATTTAATTTTAAAGTTTTTAAATTTTAAATTTATTTTTCAAATTTTTTAAATTTACAATTTAATTATGAAGTTTTTAAATTTTATATTTAATTTGAATATTGATTCCGGATTATGACAGACTTATCTTCTTATTATTTCCGAATTAAGCTATGGTTTCAATTATTATTTGCTCAGAAAATTGTTTCAAACTATAAAATCAAGTTCAGGCAACATTTAGATTGAGTTAGCTATAGCCATCGAATAATAATAGACTGAAGTAATTAATCATATAATAAATTTAATTGTCTAATTTAAAATTCATTTATCCATTTAAATTAAAGAAAACTATAGTTAACAATAATATTTTACTGTAAGGACTTTAATTTTTTAACTTTTTAAAGAATTTTTAAATAAAATTTTGTTGTTATTTCTTATAATTTAATTTTTAAATTCCCAATTAAATCTAATAAAGATCCATGAAATATAACAGAAATTATCTAGATAAAATTACAATTTTAATATTAATTTGGATGCACAGCAGCACGAAATATTAATTAATAATAAAAATAATAATTTTTAATAAGAAGTAGTCATTTTTAATAAATAAAAAATAGTAACAAATACTACTTTTATTTCAATTTTTATTATTTATGTTAGTGTAATTCGGTTTCATAGCTTGCTATGTATCCAATGTAATAAGAAAACAGTAAATTTTAAGTAGTATTACTGAGCGTATCGATACAGACTCGATTATTTAGATTATTTAGGAGCCGAAACTCTACAAATCATTAAAAAATCAAGGTGATTCGATTAAAATTGGTGAAATCCTAGCGAAACTATATTCTTAACAAAAATATATTCTTAATATACTTAAAAAAGGTTCCAAATTACCTTTTTGGCATTACATCGTGAATATTTAGAATATGTTGTCAATATGTTGCAACTATATTCTCAGTATATTAATATATTAGAAAATATATTAAACATATATTGAATAAATGGAAATATATTAATAATATTTGTGCAATATATTTTTTCGTTTTGCTAGGATAATTATACTATTAGATTAAATTCATATAAATATGTTAGAAATATATTAAGAATGCATTAAGAATATGTTAGGAATATATAAACAATATTTTAAGAATATATTAAAACTATTTTAAAAATACACTAAGAATATATTACCAATATATTCGCAATATATTTTTCGTTTTGCTAAGCTACTATTAAAAATAAAAAAAAATTAAGAAAATTAAAAGAAATGAAAAATCAAAAAAAAATGGACTTTTGTTTTCTGGAGCCACAAATACATGGTTTACCAGTGACTTAATAGTACATAACATAGTGAGATGGTGATTTGGTAAATGAGAGCTCGTAAAAGCACGCCAGAGGGGCGAGACGGTGCAGATAGGTCGCAGGAGGGGAAACGAGAACATAAAAGCGCGGACAAAGAAAATCACGACACTGTAGTGATCTCGTACCCGTGCTTAATACCCGTGAGAGTGCCACAGAGGACGTCTGACATCACTATGGGACATCCGCCCCGGATTTTGTCCGCGGGTCTTTTCGCTTGTCTTATTCTACTTTACTTTTCGCCGGCCTTCGCTGCTCGTAAGTACACCAAAAGACACTTCCGGTCAGGATCCAAAACCTTCGTTGCTGCAAAAATCACCCAAATTAATGATTTGTTTCAATTTTAAATGGAAAAAAAATGAGGAAAAAAGAAATTTTTTTTTGTAAAGTTTGGATTGTTGCATTTATAAATCGAAATTGCTAGGCAACAAATCGTCCTCAATTAGGGCGGTATCATTGAAATGATTATCGCTCCCCTGTGTCCAACCGGACATTTAGTAAATTGACTCGACGTCCCTATTTACCGATGAAATGGATAACAGCCGCATTTCATCAGAGCTCAATTTTAAAAATTCATAGAGTTGTTCTCCAAGTCGCTCAAAATATCCAATTCTCAGGCTTTTACTTCTTCGCGAATTTTTGGTCTTAATTTTCAATCCAATGGAACTAAAAGAGAAATTTTTTTTAATTAAAATTTAAAAACGAGAAAAATTATTATATTTGAATTAAATTTATATTAATTAAAATTAAAATTTAAAAATGTAAAAATGTGTAATTAAAATTAATTTTTTTACATTAAAATTTAAAAATCTAAAAATGTTTAATTGAAATTAAATTTAAAATATTTTGTTGTTTAATTTACATTATTTTTTGTTAATAAAAAATTTTGTAAACGAGAAAATTTAAAATTTTCAAATCTCGCATTCAGTTAGAAGAACCAAAAAAAGTTAACTTTATTTTAAATAATTATTTCTCTAAGAATTGCATTTGGTGAATTATTTTTTTGTTTAACTAATTTGTCGATTGAAAAAGCTTTTGTCTGACAAGTGTAAAATGCAAGACAATGACTGTTCCAAGAAAGTTGAACATCAACTGACACTCGATCATTTTGTCTTCAAAACTATTTTTACAATTGAAGTTACTTTTGATCGGAGATTTAACTTGAAACATCAAAATTAACTATAAAAAAGAAGATGTTTACAAAGAACGATTAATCGCACTTCAGAATCTCAATTGAACAATTGATTTAAGCTGAATTCAATTGTCACTATAAAATTTAACAAGAACTCTTTTTCCTTCGATGTAATTATTTAATAGAAGCCCGGATAGTTTTGGCAGTCGAGTCCCCCTTTTTAGAACACTAATTTTGATCTATTTTTATTTTGCAAATAAAAAGAAACAAAAAGTAGAGCAAAAAATAGAGTCGGTCGGTTCACTCAACTTGAAACAAAGACTAGTTTGGATTTTGTATTAATTTTGTTTTATCATCAGTTAATTGCAATTGTTTCATGATTAATCGAAAGTGGAAAATGGATTATCAGTTGTGAGCTTTTACATAACTGGTTTTGTTGTTTGCACTTAATTTGTGCAATTTTCAAAAAAAAGGAGATATTTTCTTTTGAAAGTTACACTTTGCAGCGACTAATTAAAAGGAGATTTGCCGTTTGATTTGCAACGTTGTAATTATAGTTTCAATGAAATGGAAGTTTTCTGAATGAAAGAAATGAAATGTGGAATTGTACATTGAGATTAAGTGATTTTTTCATTTGTCAACCGAGAAAATGTTGCAATGCCGCCACCGATAAGTCCGTTTAAGTGGAATACAGAATGCTGTGCCGACTTATCGGGTTGCGGCGCCAAAAGTATCTCCAATATTTCTCCAGATTTTTTTTTGACAATTTCACTTTTCCAACTTTTGTTATTTCAATTTTTTTAAATCTCAAAAAAGCTATTAAACAAAACTTTAATTTTATCTTAAATTTCCTTTTTTTAATATTTAAAACAAAATTGAATTTTCTAAAAAATAAACGAAACTAACAAAACTTTTTTGTCTTATAATTTTTTTCTTTTTCTGCAAAATTAACAAAATTGACAAAACTAATAAAACTAACAAAACTAATAAAACTTTTTTTATTTTAAACCTTTTTTCTTTTTCTGTAAAACTAACGAAATTAATAAAACTAAAAAAAACTTTTTTATTTTAAATATTTTTCTTTTTCTGCAAAACTAACAAAACTAACGAAACTTTTTTTTATCTTAAACATTTTTCTTTTTTTTGTAAAACTAATAAAACTAAAAAAATGTTATCTCAAATGTTTCTATTATTTTATAAATATTAAAAATATTTTTTTTTTTTGCAAAATCTTAATCACTTCTTTCTAATGATTTGCATGAATTTCATAACTTGCATTTGAAGTGAAAAAAGTGAGTGAAAAGTATCTCTGCGATATGATTTGAGCGAAATTACATAACGAGCGAGAAATAATTGTTTGCATCGCGGATAAATTAATTATTTAATTTCGAATGTTTACTCAGGCCATGGTTTTGGTTTATCATGTTATCAGACAAAAATAGACATTCCAACATCGAGGGTCACTAATGTCGACACGATTATCATTTTATCAGCTGCGACCCCGGGTTGGGGTTCACTCTCCTGAACGCACAAATACGACGTTTTTCTTCACGTTTATCTGCGCTTTAGTCTCAAAGATTAATGGTCCCCGTTCGTTTTCACGCAACGTTACAAAAATGAATAAATATATATATATATACATATATATGACACAAGTGTTTTTACATATTTATTTTGCACCTGTCGGAAGGTGGCTTTTCCGGATAGAATTGCTTTTGCATGAACAGAATGAAATAAGACAAATCACAAATATTAATCTTCGTTTAAAAGTAAATTTCCGTTTTTGGTTCTATGTAACTTTAACTGAAATAAGCTTTGCAAAACGAAAAGTAGAGATATTTAAAGTAAATTTCAGCTAAAGAATGAAAATACAATGAAATATAGTAAACTTGTGAGGAGGCCAGTTTTATTTTTTTTCTTTCAGGACTTCTCATATGGTATTAAACTCAACTGGACTCCTCACAAGTTCTACTTTTTAATTAAAATGCAAGAAAAAGAATGAAGAATTTAATGAACTTCAGTTAAACTTGTGAAGAGGCGAGTTTTGTTTTCTTTCGTGCAGTACTTCTCATAGACTGTTAAACAAAAGTGGACTCCTCACAAGTTTTACTTTTGAATTAAAATGCAAGAAAAAGAATGAAGAATTTAATAAAATTTAATAAAACTTGTGAGGGGGCCAGTTTTCTGTTCATTCAGCAAAAGGACGAAGAATTCGCTTAAAAAGTAGAACTTGTGAGGAAACCAGTTTTGTTTTTTTTTATATTCTATGAAGAGGCCTGTATTTTTCACTTTTGTTTAATTATATAAAAGTATAAGTGGAACAAGAACAGAGACATAGGACTCCTCACAAGTTTTTGTATATCAAAAAAGGAAAATCGATGGATCTAAAATGAAAATATCTGTATATAATTAAATGAATTAAATTATCAAATAAATGAATCTCAAAAGCATTTTTTAATTTTTTTCAGGCGAATGTACAGTTGGATGTCATGGATGTAAGTATGCTTTAATGAAATAACTTTATAATTAAAAATCAATTAATCAAACAAAATTATCAATTAATCAAACAAAATTAAGCATTTAACTGATTATGCTTGTACTGTCCAGTCACACCCGGAAAAGACTATCAAGTCGGACAGACATATGTATACGATTACGAAGGAACATCAGTAACATCAGTTAGCGAAAGTCAGGGTGATTCTACGTTAAATATCAAAGCCAATGTCGAGTTAACAATAAAGCCAAACTGTCTTCGACAGTTGAGGGTAAAAAATGCGCAAATTAATGGAGCTGTAAGTTTTATCATTATTACGATATTATTTAATTAAATAAAAAAATAATACATTTAATTAAATTAAATAAATAATTAAATATCAAAGCAAAAAGTTAAGAAAACAAAGTTAATATTTGTTAAGCTTTTTCTGAAACATATTTCGAATCTTTTTTTAATTAACAAAAGTTTTAATAACCAAACGAAGAATAGTTTCAAAAAAAGTGTCTATAATTATTTAAAAATTGATTTCTATTAAAATTAACTCTAAACTTATAAAAAAATAAACTTAAATTAATCATTAATTATGATTACATATTTCCATTTCAGCCTATCCAACTGAAAGATGTGGAGCAACATGCTTTGCAATTTAATTACCACAACGGTCATATCGACAATGAAGTTTGTGCGGAACCAGGTGATTCGCAGGCATCTCTCAACATCAAACGAGCCATCGCTTCGCTTTTCCAAACAGCGGTCATGCAGGACTCCGGCTCCACAACTCATATGGAGGTTCAAATATACCACCACATTAATATCACCATCGACCATTTATTTTCAATACAGAGTGAAAAAGACCACTTTTCCGTCCTCCAAGGGTGAAAAACACCACTTTTCTGTCCTAGGGTGAAAAACATTACTTTTCTGCCCTAGAACAGAAAACACCACTTTTCTACCCTAGGGTGCAAAACATGACTTTTCTGCCCTATGATGGAAAACATCACTTTTCTGCCCTAGGACAAAAAGTACTACTTTTCTTCTTCAGATATTTTTCTTCCCTTCTCTTTTCTCTCTGAAATACATGAAAAAAGATTAAATACATAGCCATTTTCAAAAATCTAAAAAATAAAAAAATTCAAAAATAAGCTAAAAAGACTTATTTTTTAACTTCGTAGACGGATGTCTTCGGTGGCTGTGCAACAGACTTCCACTTCCAAAAGGACGGTGATGATTTGACAGTGAGAAAGGAGCGCAACCTGATGCACTGCCGTAACCGTGAAACTCTGCGCGAAGCTATGGTTTCATCGGTATTAGATCCTTCATCGCCAGTGCAATCGTCTCCACTGTTAGACGCTCACTACAAATCCGAGCAGAAATTCAAAGCGGGTGTGCTGAATCACGCGGATGTCATGGAGACGTACAAGCTCGAGCCGTTCAGCAATGGCGAAGCCGGCGCAAAGACTATCATCAAGAGTTCCTTAAAGCTGAAGAGTCAGAAGGCGGACGCCGGTGAAGCTAAGGTTTCGTTGCCGAAGTCATTGATTTATGAAGCTCCACATCCTGTTGCCAAAGCCACGGCTGATGACATCATGGCGGCGTTGAAAAAGGTCAAGGACGAAGAAACTGAGGAAGGTAGAAAAGAATTTTACTGACTCTTTGAAATACAAATTTGTTTCTTCATATATGGAATAAAGGGTAGAATAAGCGATTTTTGGCCTTAGGGCGAAAAAAACCACTTTTGTGCTCTAGGGCGACAAAGTCCATTTTACTGACCTAGGGCCAAAAAGACGACTTTTCTGCCCCAGGGCGGAAAAGTGCGTTTTCTGCATCGATCTTAGAAAATGCCTAATAAAAACGATCACATATTGTCCATATATTATTAATATATCTTTTATATATGGACCATATATAATCTTTTTTATTAAGCATACTTTGAATTCTTTTTATTAAATTAAAAAATAATTAATACTTTAATTTGACATTTGAAAATATAAAAAAAATTGTTTTAGGTGTAAAACCAAAAGCAGCGTGGCGTTTATCAGAACTTATCAAAGTGTTAAGATCGAGCAACAAAAAGGATATCCTTTCGGTATACCAGCGCGATAAATCCGGCAAGAAAATCCTGCTGGATGCGCTGTTTGCAACGGGAACGGGCGAGGCTATGGAGGCTGCGGTTGAATTGATGAAAGGGCAGGAATTCACGTCAATGGAAATGCAAGATTTCTTCATGAGTCTCTTTATGGTTCAACACGTAAACTTGCCCTCTGTTACATCGATTACCGCCCTTTTAGACCAACCGGAATTACCGCGTCTTGGTTATCTCGGCGTTGGACAAATTATTGGAATGTATTGTCAGCAACACGAGTGTGAAAATGTGCCGGAAATCAAAAAAGCCGTGGCCAAAATTATGACCAAAGTCGGCAATGGCAAGGCTGAAACAAGGCCAAAGGAGGATAAAATTATTGCTGCGCTTAAAGCACTTCGAAACGCTCGGTATTAACAACAAATATTTTTTTTATAATTAATTTGAAAATTCATCTTGTTTATTAATTTATTTGTATTATGTTATATTTCATTATATTTATATATATTATATATATTATATATATATATATTTATTATAATTATTTTTTAAATATTTTCTTAAATTAATTAATTAAATTATTATTTTATTTTTTATATTTTATTTCTTATATATTATATATAATATTATATATATTATAAATTAAAATTAAAGAAAAATAATTAAAAACATTTTTTAATGTCATTTCAATTAATTAAATTTATTAAATGATTTTTTAATTTTATAAAAATTTGTGTTCTTAATTAAAAATATGAAATTGAGTAAAATTATATATTTAAAAAATGGCAAAATTATTAAAATACAAAATATAAAATAAGTGAAAGGAAAAGTAAAGAAACTAAAAGTTATATAAGTTTTTCTGACATCCGAAAGCTAATTATGTTAATTATGCCGGGATATAATTACTATTATCTATGAATGATTATTGTTTCTTACATTGATGGTTAATCATCATTGTTTATGCAAATGTTCACAACAATGTATCTTAATGCATGCATTTTGTATCAATGTGTACTTCTAATATCAGCTTGTCAATTCTTCGTCAATCATTAATTCTCAGAAATTTCAGTTTATGACACACTATATTATCGTTGTTTATTAGTGTTTTTCATTAAGCTTTTTTTAAATTTATTTATCGACAGTGTTATTGCATGTTTGATTGATATATAGTTTTGTACTTAAATCACCTTAATCTTTGAACAAAAACGAAGATCTTTGGAAGAAAAAAATGGTTCGGATGAAATAATAAAAAAAAAAAATAAATAAAATTAAAAAATTAAAATATACATTTTTGAAAAATGTTTGAAAAATTCTTCAAAAAGATAATTTTGGAGAACTTGTCAAATATATTAAGAATACATTATGGATATATTAAGAATATATTTTTATGGAAAACATATATTTCAATATATTAACAATATATTCGCAATATATTTTTAATAATGAATATATATAATATATTTTAAGAATGTATTATGAATTTATTATAAATATATTAAAACTATATTGATAACATATTCAGAATATATTTTTAAGGAACATATATTCAATATATATTAACAATATATTCGCAATATATTTTTCATTTTGCAAGTACAAAGAACCCACACATGATACGCTACTTCCCAATACTCCCACAACTGATCCACACCTTCTTTTCCAGCTACATCGACGATGAAGAACTGAAAAAAATAATGACCATCGCAGCGGACAAAAAGGTGCGAAACCGCGTGCGAGCTTCCGCAATCGAGACTCTATCAGCTCGCTGCTCCAAAGTCTGGATCGAGCCCCTATCTTCAGTGTACGGCGACTACGAAGAAGACTCGGAAATTCGTATCCGAGCCTACTTATCCCTAGTGGCCTGTGCAAATCCCCAAGTAGCCGAGAAAATCAGCGCTATTTTGGACAACGAGAAATCCAACCAGGTTGGTTCCTACGTTTCCACTCACCTGCGCAACCTGCGCGCCACCATCGATCCCAACAAGATGGAAGCCAAACGTCAGCTCGGTCAGATTCACCCAAAAAAGCGCTTCCCTGAGGACTTCCGGAAGTTCTCCTTCAACAGTGAATTCTCTTACAACATCCCGGGCATTGGATCGGGCGAAACCGGCGAAGGCAACGTGATTTACAGTCAGAACAGCTTCATCCCGCGCGCCATGAGCCTGAACCTAACGAACCAAGTGTTCGGACGAAGCTTCAACTACTTTGAACTCAGCAGCAGAATCGAGAACCTAGACCACGTGATCGAGCACTTCTTCGGACCGAAGGGTGACCTGATGAACTTGGATTTAAGGGAACTGGCGTCGCTTGGTGCCGACAGACTGGAGTCCCTGTGGAAATACGTGATGCAAAAGCTGGAGATGCTGAAGAGGAACAAGCGCGAAGTGAAGCACGAAGATCTGCAGAAATTTGCGAAGAGCGTTCGTCTGCGGGAGAACGAAGTGGACGACAGCATTGACATTGACCTTTCGATGAAGATGTTTGGAGTTGAGATGATCTTCCTGAGTCTTGAAGGCTCTGCTGATTCTCACGACGCGCCGGAAAACATCATCGACAAGATTTTCGAGAAACTGGAGAAGAGTCTGGACAAAGTCAAGGACTTCAATCACAACATTGAGGAACACATTCAGTTCATGCAGTCGGAAGCGATTTATCCAACTGGATTAGGACTTCCGTTGAACCTTGAAGTCAGTGGCGAGGCGGTGATTCACGTGAAGACCAGCGGTAAGATCGACGTGCCGGCGATTTTGAAGGACCCGCAGAATGCGGTGGTGAAGGTAGCGTTGGAACCGAGTGCTTCGGTAAGAGTTGCTGGAATGATGGCGGTTGAGGGACTGGAGCCGAAGCAGGTGTCTGGAATGAAGCTGGTGACGGTGATGCACACGTCGACTGGGTCGGATTTGACGGTGAAGGTGCTGAATGGAAGGGGAATTGATATCAACTTGGGTATACCGAAGAAGAAGCAGGAACTGATTTCGGTTGAGAGTATGGTGCTGATACATAATGGCAAGGAGTTTGTTCCACCCAAGTTTGCCAAAGGTACTTTTTTTGAAAGAAACAATTTTAATTAAAAAGATAAAATAAAAAAAAGATTATATATTGTTCATATATTGTTGATATATTGACCATACATATTTTCCAGATATGGACCATATATTTACAGTGTATTAGCACTTTACAAAAGTAATCCATATGTGGTCAATCTAAGATTTATATTTGTCAATATATATTTATATATTGTTTATATATGTTTTATGTATGGACAATATATTGAAAGTATATTATTTTTAGCAAATTATATATCCCTTACGAACACAGATATATCAGTATACAAAACTGATATACTGGATGTTATAGATATTGCTACTTTTTATATATATATATAATATATATATTCGCCTATATTTTGTTTGTATTTTCAAGTTCAAATACTTTGATATATATCTTGAATATATATGAAATATAGATTTTATAACTTGTACATATATGTGGATGTATTTTCGTTCGTCGGGGATTGTTCATATATTGTTAATATATGAACAATATATTGACAGTGCATGGTAATATATTGACTATATATGTTTAACCATATATATTTGCATATTTTCATATATGGACTATGTATTGAAAATGTATTAGCACTGCATAAAAGTAATTCATATATGGTCAATATATGATAAATATATAATTCCTTGAACAATATATAACTTTTAATATATATGGACAATATATTAACATTTTTTGTCCTTTTTTTGAATTTATTTTCTAATTCATTTTCCAGGTCGAGAACATGCCGACTGTTTCGATCAGTTTGCCACTCTGATCGGCGTGACTGTTTGCGGACACATTTCTTATCCTTACGACAGCCTTGAATCCGTTCAGCAAAAGCCACTTTTCCCACTCAGCGGACCGGCGAAGTTTGCCGTGACGATTGAAAACAATGATGTCAGCAGTTACCACTTCAAGACCTTATACGACATCAAGAAGCCGAAGGAACGATCGTTTGAGATCCTGCTGGAGACTCCAAACAGTCGGACCAATCGTAAGGTTTCGCTGCTGATTGAAGCTGCAACTGAGCCGGATAAATATGGCAAGATCATTTTTGAATCGCCATTGAAGAAGGCGTCGATTGAAGGAAGACTGAAAAATTCGCCGCAGGAGAGGTCCTTGAGTATGGCTGTAACGAATGATCAAAATGAATACTTCTTCAAGGCTGGATTAATGGCGAATGGAAATAAGTACAAACCTTTGCTGGAGTACAAAGTACCGGAACATGTTGAGAAACTTACGAGTGCTAAAGCTGGTGAGTTAAATTAGGATTTTTGAAGATGAAAACAAAAATATAAAACAAAGTTTGTATATTTGCGATCAGGGCGGAAAAGAACATTTTACTGCCCTAGGACCGAAAAGAATACTTTTCTGCCCTCGGGCGAAAAAGACAATTTTACTGCCCTAGGGTGGAAAAGTGATTTTTTTCCATTCTTTGAAAATGTTTTGCTTATTTTGCCTTTTTGTAGGTAAACCTGGAACACAGACTTACAATGTCGATGGAACCGTTGATGTCGCTGACGTTGATGGCGGCAAAAAGTTCACCTTCGACAAAGTGGTTCTGAAGGCTGCCGGTCGTGACGTGGCGAGTCTCGATGGCAGCGTAACAACAACCCCAACTTACGTAGCCGCGGACGCAAGTTTGGGCTACGGACCGGAAAAGATTGCCATCAAAGCTGACGCGAAGAAGATCAAGGATGGCAAATACAGCCTGGATTTGACTGCAGTTCCCAGCAAGAATCCGGAAATTGGCTTTGCGATAAATTACGAGATGGAAAAGGGGGCAAACAAGTGGGACCAGAAGTTGATGGTCACCCATGGTCCAGATCTGAAATCAACGGTTAATAGAATTACATTCGAGGAACACGGGGTTTTGAATTTGGGTCTCGATGACTTTAAGGTGTACTCCGATCGGCAAATCAGTTATCCGGCGATGAACTTCTTGATGAAAGTCAAGTACGGCTTGACGAGGAAGTCGATTGAGGGAGACTTGGAGTTCCAGTATGATAAGTTCAAGTTTGGAACCGAGCTGGAAGCTAAGACTGGCGTGAAGAAACCGGGCGATTATGAGCTGGAGTTTGAGGCTGAGGTGTTGCAGAATAAAGTGGAACTCAAGTCGCAGCGGGAAATCGTGGATGATCACACGAGCAAGTTCACCAATGCTTTGGAATTGTCGCCTGGAAGGAAGTATACTTCTGATGTTACTCTGCATTATGAAGTTGTGAATACCAACATTGATATTCAGGTAAAGTTAATGAAGAGATAGTCGATTGTATGAGATTAAATCTAATAACGATCTGACAATCGATTTAACTTTTTGTAACTCATTAATCGATTATCGATTTTTTAATTTCATATTAAACATTCAGTTTTATGTGTTTTTTGCACTTTTTTTAAATTTCTTTTTATTTTTGTTTTACTTTTTGCTTTTTTGAATTCATGAATTATTATTCTTATTCTTTCTTTCTAGATAATTAAATTATGATTGAGAATAATTATTTATTAATTTATGATCATTAACTCAAAATCGAGAATAAAGATTCATTAATTCATGATGAAGAATAATAATTAATTGATTTATAAACATTATTAAATCAATCAGTATTTTTCATCTTAAACTCTTGATGGAGAATTAATGATTAAGAGTAAATAAAACATTATTCGAGATCATGAATTAAAGACCGTGAATAAGGATTTTTTAATAAATGATAAAATCACGAATGCATGATCATGAATACAAACTTATTGCTTAATTAATGATTATGAATAAACGATCATCAATTAATGATCATAAATTAAAGAATCATTATTCTTGATCGTAATGATCATGAATATTATTTATTATTTCGCGATCATAACTTAAAAATCATAAATACATGATCATGAATAAAAATTACTTAAGTAATGATTATGACTGAACGATCATTAATTAATGCTCAACAATTAATGATCATAAATTAAAGAATCATTATTCTCAATCGTAAATTAATGATCATGAATAAGGATTTTTCAATTAATGATTATGAATCATCGATCATCAGTTAATGATCATAGATTAAATCATCATTATTCTTGATCGTAATTAAGATAAAGAATAATGATTTATTAATTAACGACCATAACTTAAAAATCACAAATACATGATCATGAATAAAAAAAATATATAAAAAAATACTACTTTAACATTTTAAATTCAACACTTTTTAAATTATTTTAGATGGACGGTGAGCTGAACTTAAACGGCCAAAAAGTAAACGTGAACGCAGGTCTGGATAACAAGCCGCAGAAGCTGACTTCGAAGGCACTTCTGAGTGTGGACGGCAACAAGTACGTGGACTTTCAGCTGAAGGTAGACCGTGGCGATAAGCCGAACGGCAATCTCGTACTGAATCTGAAGAACTATCTCACGGCGAACGGTCAGTTCAATTACCAAGGCGGAAAAGGCAACGCCATGATGGTCGTGGACATCCCGAAGATCAATCGCAAGATCAAGGGCACCAGTGACATAGCCATCACCGGAAACAATCACGTGATGAATGCGGAAATTCTGTACGACGCTGAAAAAGATCCCAGCAGGCGTATCAAATTTTCGACCGTTTCTGACATCACCAAAACGTCCATCGACACAAAGAACACCATCGAGATTTTGACTTATAAGATTGAGGTGAACGGAAACGGTAAAATCCAGGGCAGGCCATTCGTGGATGGCCAAGTGAACGGCGAGGTTGAAGTTTCTCTGCCAACTGGCAGATACATGGTGGCCAAAGGAAAGTACAATGTGGCAAGAAAGGGCGATGTTATTGATTATTCACCGGAATTGGAACTCACGGATTATATCAAAAAGGGTGGAGAGTCGCAGAAGTTCAGTTACACTGGAGAAGCCAAGGACGTGGATACAAAGAAGATGATTTACAAGGCGAAACATAATTTCAAGTATGTGTACTTTAATGGCAAGGACATTGATGTGTCGATGAACATGAAGGTGGTTCCTGGAAAGGATGCTGGCAGGAGGGAGGGAGAAATGAAATTGACGATTGGCGGTGCGGTGATGCCACGAAAGTTCATGCTGGATGCGAATACTGATGTTGGAAAGCAGTGGTCCAGTTGGGATGTTAAGTCTTCTTTGGGAGATAACTTATCGATGAATGTGAGTGTCTGAGGAAGTTCAAATTCAATTCAATCAATTTGGATTATCCTAGAAAAAAGGATCATATATTGTTCATATATAAGAATATTTTATTCAAGAAATCATATATGGTCAATATATGGACCATATATGATTTCTTATCCATACAGATTGCATAATATTACATAAGTCATATATTTACCATATATGGACCATATATTGACCATATATCGATCATATAATGGCCATATATTGATCATATATGGATTACTTTTTTAATGTACTAATACAAGGCCAATATATGGTCCGTATATGTCCAACTTTGTTGTAAATTTTTGAATTTATTTTGAACTGTTGAATTTTTTCGTCAGACTTGTAAAATATTTTATTTACAATTTGTACAATATTTTAACTATTTTTCTACTTAAGATAAAGTGATAAAAAAATATTATTTAAATATAAAAAAGGAGTTTATAAATGAACCTAGTTTTTAAACTACGACTTAATAAAATGTTATAATCTTTTTTCCTACTTTGAGCATTACAAGAAAGTAATTCTATTAGATTGGATTTGTTTAAAAGTTAGGACATTTTGGAATAGGGATCAAAAGTTGCAATAAAATAAAATGAATTCAAAAAGTTACAACAAAACTGCTCGGGATTATAGAAATATATATGGTCAATATATTACAATATATTGTAAATATATTATATATTATCCATACATAAAACATACGTCAATGATATATTATTCAACAAATTATAAATTGACAATATATGAATTAATGTTGTAAA
Organism: Gryon sp. ZL-2020; assembly: GCA_022817425.1. Classification (NCBI taxonomy): domain Eukaryota; kingdom Metazoa; phylum Arthropoda; class Insecta; order Hymenoptera; family Scelionidae; genus Gryon; species Gryon sp. ZL-2020. The sequence continues at coordinate 6,122 of JABFPJ010001732.1, read as the reverse complement.
GTGCTAATACATTGCGAATATATATTCTATATATGGATAATATGCAAATATAAATGGTCAATATAGTATGATAATTTTTAATATATAGTCCATACATAAAATATATATTAACATTATATTATTCAAGAAATATCATATATTGATTATATATTGACGATATATAATCAATATATTGACCATATATGGATTACTTTTGTAAAATGCTAATATACTGCCAATATATAGTCCATATATGGAAAATATGCAAATATATATATGGTCAATTTAGTAGTAATATATATAACAATATTTTGACAATATATTAAGAATATATGAATAATATATGATCATTTTTATGAAGGTAGATTAATTTAGTTTAATTTAATTAATTAATCAATATAATTAATAAAATCATTTTAATTAATTTAATTAATCTGGTCTGAATTAATCTTTTCAGACTAATGGCAAATACGTGAAAGGAGAAGTTGCCTCAGTGCCTTATACCCTAGACGGAGTCCTATCCATGACCTTACCATCCGAAAAGCTGAAGAACTTCAAAGTTGAGGTTCACGAGGAACTGAAATTGCCAGCGGATCTTCAGGGCGACTTGGAACGTAAACGCCGAGGAGTCATTACTTACAATGACGATAAGAAAATCACCATGGACATGGAGTACAAGAAGAGTGGAATTATGGACAATGAACATCAGAACAGTGGCAACATGAAGGTCATGATTGGCATTTTGGACAAACCGCCGTATGGAATCAGTGCTAATTACAAATACAATATTCAAGAGAACAAACGGATTTTGAATGTCGGAGTTCAACTGAGTCCCTACGATGTCAAAGGCAACTTTGAGTTCAGCAGAAACGCTGATTGGTCGGACATTATGTTCACGGCTGACGGATCGTCCAAAGTCGAACATTTCAAACAAGTTGAAATGTCTTTCAAACATAAGGTAGAAGAACGCTGCAATATGGTTATATATGGTTTATATATAATGTTGTTATTATTGTTTTCTGATGATTGGAAATGATTATTTCAGAAGTCAGACGATAGTAAATCTCGCAAAACCGACATCAGCTTGAAAGCAGATGATAAGAATTACGCGCTGAACAGTGAACTTGTGTTCGATCCTGCGGCAAGCAGTATGGAAGTTATCATTACTTTGCCGGATGGAAAGATCGAACTCACTTCAACGTACGAACGCATGGGCGAGATGGAATTCAAATGTAATTATGATAAAAAATTCATTTGCTTTTTTCAAGAAAAAACTGAGTGTTGGTCTGATATCATATCTACATTGGCCCTATATTGATCCTACATTGTTCAACAAATGATCTTTCGCAATCTTAATAAAAAGGATTATATATTACCCAGCATTTAGAATCCGATTAAGATTTCAAAAAAATTTTATTGGCTTATATTCCTAATTATAATTAAACAAATATTTTAGACTTGTAAGTTATTGGATTTTATTGCTCGATTTTTTATTGGCTAAATTTATTTTTAATCTACTTTTTGGTTATTTGCATATTTTCTATATATGGTCAATATATGGCGTATATATGTTCGATATATGGACAATATATGATCGATATATGGTTAATATATAGTCAATGTACGGTGACCATATACAGTTGCATATATTCCATATATGGACCATATATTGGTAGTGTATTAGCATTTAAAAAAAGTAATCCATATATGGTTAATACATAGCCAATATATGATCGATGTATGAACAATATATTAACAGTATATTGACAGTGTATAATAACATTTTGACCATATATATTTGCATATTTTCATATATGGACTATATATTGGCAGTGTATTGGTTTACTTTACAAACTTAATTCATATATTTTCAATATATGATTTCTTGAATAATACATCGTTGATGTATGTTTTATATATGGACAATATATAATGTATTAACAATGTATAAAAAATAATCCATATATGGTCAATATATCGTCAATATAAGGTCAATCTAAGATCAATAGAAGGTCAATATATTGTCAATATATTGTTAATATATGATTTATATATAATAATTTATACATAATAATTTTTCGTATAATATATTGTTAATATATGTTTTATATATGGATAATATATGATCCTTTTTACTAAGGGTTTGATCATAATTAAGCCTATTTAAACTATTTACCTATAATAGGATCAACATGTCTTCTTCTTTTTCTTTGCCATAATAAATTTTTATTATAAAAAGAATAGAATTAATATTCATAAATTGTCTATATTTTTCAGCATTCAGTTCACTGAAAGCTCCAAGTGGTTTCGTGACTCTGTCGCGACACGTGAAGTTTGAAAACGAAGACAATTTCCTGATCGAAGTTGATCTCGACAGCAACAAGTTGAAGGAACGAAAGATCCACGCTGAAGTTGCCGGAACGGCAAATCCAAAGACCGGAAAGAGAATTCACGTGACGGTTACTAGCGATGGCAAGAATTTGTTAAGCGGAAGGTATTGATTAATTGACGCATTGGATGAGTAAAAAATAATCTGCTATAAAAAAGATCATATATTGTTAATATATTGACAATATATTATTTATCGACCATATATATTTCCATATATGGATCATATATAGGCAGTGTATTAGCACTTTACAAAAGTAATCCATATATGACCAAAATATGATCTGTGTATGGTCAATGTATAATCTATATATGGTCAATATATACATTATATATAATCTATATATGGTCAATATATAGATTATATATTGACAATATATGATCCTTTTTACTAAGATGATTGTGAAATATTGATTTGATTTAACGTTAAAAAAATGGTTTTTTATTTGCTTAGTATGAACATCAACAAACGTGAAGAAGAGGATAAAACAATAATTGACGGCAGTGGCGAGCTCAAAGTCTTAGACGCGACAAGAAGCTCATCGTTTAAATATTCACGACAACGTCTCACCATGGAGAAGCACGGAGAGCGAGGATACGTGAGCACTTTGCACGCCAACTTCGATCCGTCTGCCATCGTGAGCGAAGTGAGAGTTACCAATAAAGAGGCACTCTTCTTTGCAAGCTACTGCGAGAAGAGCAAAGATTGCACGCAGATGAAACTGCATTCTAAGTGGGATACTGACAGTATGTTTAATCAATCTTTTTATTTATCCACAATCTTTTTTTTCTCTGTCAAACATTCCCATATGAGACATTTTATGAGAGATCTTATGAGAAATCACATGAGAAATTTTATGAAAAATCTTATGAGAAATCTTATGAGAAATTTTATGAGAAATCTTTTGAGAAATTTTATGAGAAATTATATTAAAAAAATTATATAAAAAATTTTATGAGAAATCTTATGAGAAATCTTATGAGAAATCACATGAGAAATTTTATGAGAAATTATATGAAAAATCTTATGAGAAATTTTATAAGAAATTTTATGAGAAATCATATATGAAATCTTATGAGAAATCTTTTCAGAAACTTCTGAGAAATCATATGATGAATTGACACAATTTCTCATATGATTTCTCATATAATTTCTCATATGAGAATTTTTGACAGGATGGATTTAAAAATCCAATTATTTATTTTATAAAAGAATTTTACATTTGCTTTTGAGATCAAGAAAATAATAATATAATTAAATTATATAGTTTTGCATTATATAATAACGAGAATGGAGAATAGTAGTCGATGCAAAAGTTATTGATAAATTTGAAACCACTACATCGAATCAAGAGTAAAAAAGTTATCCAATTTAAAGAATTCGACGCAGTTAAATTCTTTTAACTTCGAATTTGTTTTCGAAGTTTTGTAAAGCAACGACTACGGAAAGTACTTAATAAATTGGGGTAGTTTAAGTTTGTATTAATAATCGCGATTGTATTAACGGGATTTTTAAAAACATCTTTCGTGTATTCTGATTGATCTTATATTATGAGTTTTTTTTTAATTTAAAGTAATAAAACGTATATCAGATTATATGTTACAATCGATAACTTTTTGCTGCTAAAATATATTTAAAAATATAATGCAAATATATATATATATATATAAATTCTTCATTTTTACGTTTTTAATTCATAGTTTAATATTTGTTAACACATTTTTTTGCAGAAAAGACAAGATTGAATCATCAAGTGACAGTAGAGGCGAATTTGCGAAAACTGAATGTGCCACTGGAGTTTGGTTTCAGAAGCAATATGAAATACGAGCGCTTCTCGTACGATCATCTTGCCGATCTTTACTTGCACTCAACGAAAGATAAATCCGAGTATGGTTATCATGCATACTGGAACATGAAAGAAGCTGGTATGTATATATTTTAATTAGTATGCTATATTTTTCCAATTTGTAATATTTCTTCTTATAAGTGCATTCAAAATGCATTCTTTTTTCTCTCCGAAATGTGGGATAAAAGTTATACTTTCTCTCACTAGAACTTTTATCCCTACTTTCCATCCCTAGGCAGGGAAAGTAAACTTTCATCATGTCATTTAAGGGATGAAAATGCATTTGCTCCCGAGGGAGAGAAAGTATTACTTTGGTCATCTTTTGAGGAAAGAAAAGATGTGTTTTCGATATACGTATGATGGAATTATATATTTTGTACCAAGGGAGATAAAATTGGAAATCTTGGACATTTTAAAAAAATTGGAAAACTCCCTAGGGAGGAAAATGGCATTTCCCTCCCTGAGTGACGAAAAGGTTTTTTCTTCCCTTAAAAAATACGATAAAAGTGGCATTTTCCTCCCTAGAGAGGGAAACTAACTTTCTATCCCTACTTTTCATCCCTAGGGTGGAAAAATAAACTTCCATAGTTCATTTAATGAGACGATCTTTTAGTCTTTTCATTGCACAATTGTTATTTCCCCTTTAATGAATCATTATCAAAATAACATAATCTGAAACACGTGCATTGGACAGGTGTCGTATTCAATACTCCAAATCGTGAAGTGGCTTTGATCTCGAGCCATGAATTCCCAAAGAGCAAGCACACCGGAGCTTATAAGATGGAAACTGCATTATACTTAGACAAGAAGAACAAGCCAAACGACAAGACTAGTTTGATGGTAAATGGCGATGTAAATTTGGAGAAAAATATGCTCTCAGTTACAGGCGAGGCCAAATTTATCTACCCGTCCCAACCAAAGGTACTTATTTTGAATGAACAAAGTTAAATGAAGATTATGTTAATTAAAGAAAGAAACTAACTAACGAAGTAAATGTTTCCCTTGTTTGTTTTTCTAGGATATGATTATCAAAGGAAAGCTTCATTCCGGCGGCGACAGTTTGTTTGACGCAAACGTTGACATCGACGTATTCGCGAAGAAAGCACAGAAGATCAATATCATCGCGAAAGTTGTGAAAACTCCAATTACAAAGGGTTACAATATCAGCAGCGATGTGCAAATAAATAGCGACGGCCAACAACTTGCGGTGAATTTGCGGGAGCACTTAGCCTTGTCGCCAACTGAAATTAGCTTTGGATCGATGTTGTCCTACACGGACGTTAAAGCCGCTCCAAGAACGGTCGGTGCACTTTTCTCGGCAAACATGAAGGGCGCACATTTGCTGGTCACGGGTCCAAATCAAAATCTGCTGACTGCCGATACCAACATGGACCTCAGCAAGAACTTGCAAAAGATCGATACCGAGATTAAGGTGCTGGACAGTGCGCCAATTGTGATGAACTTTAAAGCCACCGATTGGAATACTATGAGCTTCACTTATGCACACAAAGGTGCTTAATTTATTCTTAATTTTTCTTAATTATTCTTAATTAATCTTAATCTTAATTATTCTTAATTAAACTTAATCTTAATTATTCTTAATTAAACTTAATCTGGTGGTCCGATGATACTCGAGAAAAAAAAAACATCCAAATGTATTACACAGGCGGATAAGCCATGAACCGTGAATTAAACTTAATCTTAATTATTCTTAATTATACTTCATTAATCTTAATCTAATTATATTTAATTAATCTTAATCTAATTATATTTAATTAATCTTAATCTTAATCTTAATCTTAATCTTAATCTTAATCTTAATCTTAATCTTAATCTTAATCTTAATCTTAATCTTAATCTTAATCTTAATCTTAATCTTAATCTTAATCTTAATCTTAATCTTAATCT
>JABFPJ010001731.1:0-23453 GCA_022817425.1 Gryon sp. ZL-2020 | reverse complement strand
CGTCGATAGTAAGATTTATCTTTCATATAACATTTTCTCATAAACAAATATATGTAAAGAAAAAATTCTTAAAAATAAATATTATTAATTATACTTAATGCTTAATTTCAATTTTCTATGAGATTAAATGTTCTCATTTTATTATTTCTAAAATAAAAAAATAAAAAATTGTATTTGCATGCCTAAAAATAATTCGTCAAATATATTTTTCTATTTTTTTTAATTTATTCACTTTAATAAATAGAAAAAAATGTTTCATTCTTTCTCAAATTAAAAATTATACTTTTTATAAATTATAAAATTCATTCTTAAAATTAATTGTAAATTTTTAATTGTATGCATAATAAAATTTCGTCATATATATTTTGTCTGTTATTTATTTTTAGAAATTCAAGAAAAATAATTTCTGTATTTTTCATATTCCAAGTTATATTTCTCATAAATTATAACGCTTCACTATTTTTCTTAATCGCAAAATTTTGATTAAATTCATATTAACATATCGACATATATATTTTTCACATTCTTTCAACTTAATCACTTAAATTAATTTGAAAAAAATATTTTCAAAATATCCCATATTAAAAATTATACATTTTATACAGTATGATACTTCATTATTTCTATTGATTGTAACTTTATTATTTCTGTTTTTTTAATTTCGCTAATATAACTACTTCGCCATTTTAAAAATTATTCCTTTTTGGTGGCGCCCTTTTTTGTCAATCGAATTCGGTTATTTTTCATGATGCTATTTTCTTTTAATGATACAAAAATATATTAGCAATTTAAGCATTGATTTATCATTGTAAAATGTCAATTTATTAGTGTGCCTTTATTTATGTCCATAAATAATTTGCGTATATCGGGTGTATATGTTGATATTTTGGAACTAATAGTTATTAATAACATGGTTACTAAAACCATAGTGCTGTTTGAATTATTTCAGTGAATGCATATCCACATTTATTTTAACTCCATAACGCTCATTTAATAATCTATTGATAAGATATTTAACTTATTTTTATTTAAATGCAAACGCTGAAGTTGATAAGATTAATATAAGTACAACAATATACACTAAATGCATATCTTTAAAAAATATATAATTTTAATGTAGTTAGGTAATATATTGAAAGTATAAAGTGTTTATAATAATATAACACAACTAATCAAATACCATAAATTATAATTTATACGTTGCAATTTAAAATAAATATATTACAAAAACTGATAAAATCGTTAAAATTAAAGACTTATCGAAAGCGGCGCTATAAAAATTCGTTGATTTTCAATTGTTTTATTTCCAATTATTTACGAGAGAAAAACTATCCATAAATTTAGCGTAAATCCCAAAAAAGATGTTCATCGATTCACAGCTGAATGAGCATATGTGTCTTTAAACTATAAATAATTGGAATAGCTAATTTACGCTGTAGTAGCACTAGAATTTATTTCATTTCAGTACCGCTTCATTAAAGTGGCATTCGCATTACAAATGTATATTTTAATATTAATGAAAAAGTTATATTTCACAAGTGAGCAGCTGTTTTAATAATCAAAAATTAGGTCAGCAATTTGACATTTGTCGTGTTAGACAAAGAGCAATCATGGAAAAAGGAAGAAAGAGAAAAAAAATGGAAATTACTCTTTCAATTTCAGCGATAAAATCTCACTTTATCTTTCATTTGTTTGCCTAATTACCTATTAATCGCGAATTAATTTTTTTCTAATAAATTAATTAGCACTTTCATTTTATTGATTCATATAATCATTAGAGTTTTCCATTAATCAATTAAAGTTGCATAAAAATTGTATGCGTTTATATCAATGGATAATGTAAAAGTGTTGGAAAGTGTACCTGAATTTGTTTGGTATATGTCGACAAACTTTGACGACTGAAAATCAAGTTACAATTAATGAAATAACAAACTTTTAAATCATCTCAATTTTTTACATTTGATAAATAATTATTACTTTAATTAGTTTTATTATAACAAACTTTTTTACCCTTAAACCAGTTTCATCGCATAATTTTGAACAAATGATCAAGTTGATTATAATTTTTTCATTTGAATATAAATTATAATGGGAGTTTATTCCGCTGTAAAATCAGTATTATACTTTAAAAAAATGAATATCTTTTCAGTCTATAATGATCCATACATATTTTAATAATCCATTCATCTTCGTTAAACTAAATGTATGTATCTTTTACGTGATCTAATTTTGTCTTGACAGGCATGCATACGAAATGTAAAATTATACTACACTCGAAATTAAATTAAACAACTAATAACAAATGATAAGACAACATGTACAGTCATTTTATTATGTTACATTAATTGTATACCAAGAAATATAACTTATTAATTAATGTGTAATGTGTGTATTCTAATAATTTATAATATCCTACTAAACTAAGAATACTGTTTATAATTATTAATACACATAACTACTATACATCGGATTATAATTCAAAATTCAATTTATTCCTGAAATTATTAAAATACCAATTGACGATGTTCTTTCCATTGATTAACACTTCAAAAGACCAACAAAAAAAAAGGATACCTGAAAAATAATTTACCGGAATAATACCTTCCCGGATGAAAAACTGGAAGAATGAACGACATCAGTTAATTTTTGCTTTGTATATACGAAAAATGTATACGTTCAAAGCACATTATTGATTATTTTGTTTTCTGTTGCAAATGATGTTAATGTAAAACATTTTTACGCTGTAACAATATTTCAGGTTATAAAAAGTTCGTTTGAATAACTTCTAGCGCATATTTTTCCATCCATACGTTCGTTAAGTTTTGCGTGGAGAATGGTTATACGAGGCTTTTATCGTGAAATTATTTTAATTTTAACATTCACATGAAATATAAAATCCGCGTAACAGTAATGCAATATCTTGTTCAGGCGCCATATCCATTTCCTCGATGTAAGTTTCATCAAACTTATAATTATTCATTATCTTCAAAGACTTCGATGACGGCGTTGCATAATTTTAATTACAATTCTTTTAATAATCAAAATTGTAATTAAAAAAATGTATTGTAAAATAATAAATTCAAGTCACGTTATCATAGTCGAGAATCAAAGTCAAGTTATTCATATTTTGGATAAAGCATGAATTAATATTTTCGCTCTATTACTCATTTTTAAATAACAATAATTTATAATATAATAAATAACAGGCATAGCATTATGCCCAGATGTTAGTTTAAATTAACTACAGTATGTAATTTGTAGTTAACGTTACCAAATATGTAATATTATTAATACAGCATTGCTTCTACGTGACTATCACATAACATTTCTCTTCAACGTCGAAGAACTTAATACCAACTAGCCAAAAGAACGATGATATCTACGTTACGGTTATAACATTGTACTATAAATATTTTATGAATCAACAGTTTCATGAGGTTTGCTATTACTTGATGGTTTGGATGAAATGGATAATAAAATTTAATTTCATCAATATATATTAAATTAAAAAAGTAATAGTTATAAAAAATGAAATAATATATATATCATGAGTATATGAAAATACGTTTTTGTTCCACAAAAATTATAGACCACATTGACTTTGTTTATTTTGGAGTAATATTTAAGAATATCTAAATTCGGATTTCGTGTAATAAAAAAATGACCGAGCGCAAGAGACTCAAAGTTATCATTTAAACCCTTCATTTCTTAATTAAAATGCTCATATTTGAACCTTTTGCGCTCCAAATTTAGACATTCTTAAACATTACTAGAAAATTAATCAAATCAGTGTGGTCCTAAAAAGTGACTTATTTTCTCCGCAGCCAAATATATATATATATACAATTATAAGTAATTATTATGATTAATTAAAAAGTAAGTTGAATATTAGATATTATATTAACTATATTAAATATGTTAACTATGATAATAAACAAGTATTTATTGATAAAATATGCAATGTTTCTGTTATGACATTTTGATTATATCAGCATGACATAAAATGAAATAGTTTACGACAGAAAAGTCACGTTTTGGGTGAGCCAATTCCCTGTCGTTAATGTAATGTGATGAATGTTATTTTATTAGCATTCGTTCAACTGAAAATTCGATACGAGTTACGAGAAATTGACTGATTTGTTGTTATTTTATCGTTTACAAAGAAATCCCAAAGGTGCTGATTATTCAATTACGATTCATTTAATAAAGTTTCGAAATCATTTAGATGTATCGTTTTTAGTGAGTTTGAATAAGTTCTTGGAAAATATTTAATCTGGTATGTTTGATTACTTCAAAGAGAAAACTAAGTATTCAAAAATTTCCATAAATTGATGTAAAAATATATCTCTTCAAATCAATGCATTAATCTTGTTTCCATAAATAAATTATTTGATTCTAATTAATGATAGTCTTGCTGGGAGTGGTGAAAATGCGATTTCGTAGTGCATTAATATATTGTTCTGCTCCAAAATTAATTGCAATGCAACTAAATAATTAGTATTTTGCGCACAAGTTTCTATTCAAAGAAAATGTTTAATGATATGCTTTATTATAATTCTATAGTCAATGCAAAACATTAATTTTCATTCGTCGATTGCTTTTCGCGTATGTTGTTGCATTGCTTAATGATGTAGCTTTAGAATTTCACTTATATGAAATCAGAGTAATATGTTTATTGCGAAAACTGTAATAATTAATTTTAACATTACATTCAGAAAAAATGATTTTCATCATTTTTCATGACATTTTATATTTTATAAATAAGAAAATATAAACAAATTAATGTTTATTTTATGTCAATTAATTTGTAAAATATTTCATCAATAAATTACCATAATATTTGTACTGTATAATATAATGTTGTGTGAAGTGAAATGTAAACGTAAACATTTTGATGATTATTTGCAATGAGCCTCAAAATGATTTAGTCTCTTTGCAAAAAGAATATAATTATTCTATTTGTATCTATTTAAATAATAATTTTTAATATTCATCATGTTCTATATCAAAGAGATTTCTTTACAGAATATATTTTCGATTATTTTTTACTGATTTTATTTGTTCGATCGAAACTTTTTGTTGCATAGAAAACCCCGCTTTCAGTAACGTAGAATATTTTGTTAAACTGTACGATAGGAGTGAGTGAACTTTGATGTAGTAATTAAATTGTTTTGATTTCATTAACAGTTTGACTGACACTTGATTTTTCACGAAAAAATCTGTTTTCATTGCTAACATCTATCATCACAATCAATCAATCGATATAAGCTTTTACTACTTCCACGAAAGCGTATTTGATAGATTGGAAGATAAAATAAAGCTGTAAATCCTTAAATATTTTCTGATTAAGCAATTAAAATTATGTCTTATTTACGAATAATCGCGTATAAAATGTGTAGTATAATTTTAATATTATCTACTTTAATAATCGTAACAAAATTACGTGAACAAAGTTTTGAGTTACGTTGATTTTATTGTTGACATCAAATGAATAATGGAATTTTTCATTTTGATTCTGTTAAAAATGAAAAATTGAACATTTACATTTTTAATATAGAAAACATATCCTTATTTGAAAAACTTTCAACTTGCTTTTTCCATTTAGAAATATTGTTTATCGAACAAATATTTTGCAACTGATTCAGTAATATTATTTTCATAACAGAACGTTGTATTTTTTTGTAAAAAGGTTTCACCATTATGTTAATGTGAACATACATTAATAACGAGCAATTTAAAAGTCGTGTTTGTTTAAAAAAAAAGCTTTTACAACAAGCCGTTGGAAAGTTTCACGATTGCTATCGATTTCGACGCTCAATTAAGTTTTACGTCGATGAACTTAAAAATAAATGAAATAATTGTAAAGTGCACATTGAAAAATAAATTAATATAAATTAATTTTTTTTTATTTAAAACAAATCTACTTATATGAAATCATATTTTTATGTTAAGTAACACGTACTACGACATTTAAATTTTGATCCACCAAAACCTACTGCATATTTATACGGGATTAAATAAATGGTTTTTGTTTAGGCAGTTACTCTTCTGTTCTTTTTAAGAAGAAGAAGAAAAAGTGCTTTAAACGGATAGCTGAAATAACAATCGAAATTGTAAGTAAAGTAACATCGATTCTAATATGAAGGGAAGAAAAGTTAGCATGTACGTTCCCGAGCACTAGGGAGGAAGCTTAACTTTTCAATATACGCGAAAGGAAAAATATATAGCATTCATGAAAATTAATTTGTATGAATGCAGACAGACAAGTTAAACTAGTTTGCATATTTTTACAAGAGAAGCATTCTGTCGATTTTGCTGAATGTAAATTAAAAAAGTGGATTGTTTGACGAATAATGTTTCATACTTACAAGAAAAAAATTCTAAACAATACAGTTGTGCATACGAATAAGAAATTGTATAAAGTAACGTTAAACTGAGTCTTTAATTGTATAAATTGCAATATATATTTCTGATTATGTAAGTAAATAGGTTTCTTGGTTGATTAAAACAGTTTTTATCGTTTATCTTAATCTTATTATTCTGAGTATATATCAGTTTCGTAAAAGCATCCTCATGTCTATATCTAGACTAGTATCTGCTTTATTTTATCCGTCCACCATTTCTCCATGTTTTCTAACTTTGCCGTTCTTTTGTCTCTACGGATTTAAGTGAAATACAAATTATCTTACTCAACTCGATTTACTACAGTTCAGTTAGGTCTATTATAGTTTATTGTTTAGTAGTATGCAATACTTTCATTAATCGCAGAAAAACTTATATCAAGATGTATTTTGGTGCTTATTAAATGATATTAAGGAGTTTTTTAAGGAGACTGTCCGGTAAAATGGCTGAAGTACGAATTACTCAACCAATTTTTATGCATTTTATTTACAAGTACCTTTTTAACGACAAAATTTTTTTTATCAATTTTGTTGTTTATAATAAATGAAGAATACGTTATTTTCAAAATATCAGAAGTTCACAGATATTCATTGGATTTTGTTGTCGTTAAAATTTTCGAAGCAAAATAAAGAATAATAGCATTTTTGAGTGATGAATTCTGATGTTCTCACTCACTCGGGCAGTGTGAAATTATTTTCAAGGTGAAATAAATATAACCTTACTTAAAAATTCAATATAAACCTGCGAGTGATATAATTTGACTGAAATGTCTTCCGTTTAATTATTCTTGTTTAAACCTTTCTTATTTTATCGTTTTTTAAGTAACTAAATGTCATTGTGTACATGAAAACACGTTCAACTTTTTAATTTTTCACACAGATCCGGAACTGCCTGAGTGAGTTCAAACAACCAGATTGCATCATTTAAAAGTGCCGTAAATCTGTCAGACAGAATTTCGATATTTTATTTTGTCGATTAGCAATCCACAATGTAAGGAGTAACCTCAAAAAATGCCTAAAATCGTGTTTAATTTTTTTTTTACATTTATATTGTCGTAAAGATATTGCAAATTAAAATCGGATGAATATTTGTGTATACTTTTAGTATCAGAGGTAAGTATTTCGATAAGTTTTTTTAAGAAAAAAAATTGAAAAAAAGTTAATAATTAAGATTAAGTTTTATGTTACATTAATTATACAAGAAATAGATGAAAAATATGAACAAAGATAATATTTTTAATCGAATAACTGGCTTTTAAACAAAAAGAGGACACTTTAAACTATTAGAATATGCAATTAAAAACGTCGTCGAAAATTCAATTTTTGGCCCAAATTCACTGGATGATCCCGTTAAGATAAAAAGTATTATCTTAAAAGTATTAAATTTCAAAAGTAATGTAAAAGTAGTAATATTATGAGACATACTAGACGTTGTTTCAATATTAGCTACTCGGGCCGAAGCAGGGCATAAGTCTGGATTTGTTTCAATAATTTAATTTCAAAGAATTCCCACAAATCTTAAGAACATTTACTTAACAAATTTTATCGATATCCACACGGGGTCAAAAATCTAACTATTTTGGTATTATATGTCTTAAACTAATATAGGACATGTTACATACTATATTAGTATAAAACAATATTTACGATTGTAAGCACTCCTACCACAAACGTAAGGGTTCGCTTACTATCATTGCATACAAATATATCTTTGCTATTTTAATACGACACTATTATCTATTAGTTAAACGTTTGGTTCAGTGCATAACCACAATATTTTTTAAAACTAGTTTTCATAATAAGATCAGACAAAATCCCGACCTCAGGCCAACACAGGCCTGATTATTAATTCATTGTATTTACTGAATATTGAAATATAATTCGCATAAGGTATGAAAAATGCAACCTTTATTTGTTTGTTTTTGTGATGATTAATTTTTTTCAAAATTATACTGTAGTATATAGAATATTATATTAATAAAATAAACAAACAAAATAACAAAAAAATGTTGAATCAAATATAAATATAAATTAAAATAGATTTTGTTTGCAAGCATTTCTGTGGTTACTTGTTTCAATACTATTTAAAAAATATTTATTAATTTGCAAAAAACAGATGAAAAAATAATATAAAATCAGTGGAAACATGATATTCAACAAAATTCAACGATCATTATTTGCCTTTTTAGCTGTTTTGAAACAATGCAGTAGCATATTTTTTCCAGTAGTGAATGTCAATATAATGTACGACCGAGTATATTTTTGATTGATTAGTATTTTCACAACTAAATATTATTTTTGTTTATATTTTATTTGTACACAAAGACAAGAAAAGTTGTGTAATGTCAAAATATAATATATAAATATAACATATCATATAAAATATATTATGTCTGTATAACTTAAGCATTCACCTCAATCATAATAACAGTACAAGTATGAGTAATAAGTCTGTTCTAATTGCATATACTATTGATATTTGTTATTGATATAACCATACTAAACAATACGATATTAATTACTGTACTCAATATTATTTTATTGCTATCATAGCAAGCCATTGTAAAAATACAATTCAATGTATATTTATATTTCTATGGCTAAATATAAATTTATAAGCAGAGGTCAAATTAAGCTTAGCGTGTTTTGTTTATACACCATAATGAATTGAATAGTGTCAAACTGATCGTAAATTGTTTTGTTGAATGTTATTTTAATGTGACTTCCTTCTCGTTCGATACGATAACGCCAGTTTGTATTGTGAATATGCCTTTAACACGAAACCCACGCGACTAATTCACTCCCAATTACGACGAGAATTCACTCCAACTCCCCCAAAAAAGTATCATAATAAGCGTGAACCACTTTTGAACTCCTCCATTTATAACGAGTCTGAAAGCCATCGAATAGACGCACATGTACACCCATCTTAATAAAAAATTAAGCGTCGTATAGGGTTGGCATTCTCCTTGGTCCTTTATCCTACTTCAAGACTGAAATATCTTAGTCCTGGAAAACATTAAAAGACACAACATTTGACGATGCCGCTTTGCGTTCAACGCGACATAAAAGAAAGATTGTATTTTTTGTCTTTCTCATATTTGCGGGGCGCCACCGTCAATTCCCATGCGGTAGCTGGATATATCACGTGACGCGCGAAATGTGCGTCACGTGATATGCCCGACGTATAATGTTTTTATGGGGATTTCTGGTCCCGGGCTCTCTCGTCTGTGTGCGATTCCTTTTTGCGTGAGTTCGACCGCTCGATGCGCCGCTCTACGGGGTTGCCATGGTTACCGAAACCCCATAGAATCATCTCGCCTGCCGGAAAGCCCATTTATTCTGGAAAAACATTATAAGAACGGGAAGGCACGATACGCCACTGCCGACTGCTCAGCGAGCCCTTCCCAGCCAATACTCAAGCCTATATACCTTACAACTCCGAATATGGAGACAAGCTTTTTTCCTTTCCCTACATCTGCCACCCTTCTTCACTCTCCCCCCCCCTCCCCCACTATTTTCTACTCTCTCACTTTTACGTCTGAGCTTTTGCCTTTTGTGTATCTTTCTTGGCTGATTCGGCGAATTCGAAACCAAAAGGTGCGAGGTGCTTTTCGTGTACTACTGTGAAGGGGAAATTCGCGAGAATTTGATTAATCGAAGCTAATACTTTTGTGGAGTTAAGAATAAGACAAGGAGGTTATGCGTTCTTTGACGTTTTAAGATGATGAGAGATTGAGATCTTTATCATGATTAGGAAGGTGAATTAAATGGGCTTGACGTGATTAAATTAGAAGAAGTAATTGCTGCTTTAAAAGCAATGGAATGAGAAGAGGCCATACAAATTTTTTGGCCTAAAGAGGACCATATCTGAATGAGCCCTTAGTGATTAAAATTTATATATGGAGCTAACATAGGTGTAAAATATAGTTTGGTCCAACATACAGTTTTTTTTTTATTAATTTTGTACTAGCATTTTGTTATGAAACCACATAAAAAATACACAAAATAATGAGCCCATGTTAGGCTCTTTGAGGTAGCTTTGAATAGAGCTCAATGTATATTCAACGGTTCATTTGGGTCATATTTGGTACAAATGAACGTTGGTCCAATATACTTGATCCAATGTAGTCACCTCTATGTTGCGCTTTACTGAGTTAACCATCTTCCGCTGTTACTAAAAGTAGTTGTGACAAATTGTTGATATGTGATAAAATATGTTTCAAAACTCAGTATTTTCATTGTAAAAAAGTGAGTTTTTAATAAAATAAAGAAAGTTAATTATAATATTTTAAAATTTCATATTGACAACTTTAATTTTATTAAAATTGTATTAAAATTAAAAAAACAAAAACAAAAATCAGTTTAATTAAATATTAACACCACTGCATTTCAATTTAACATACAGTTTTTTGAATTTTTCAAGAGAAAAGCACCTATTTATGATTGAATAACAGAAATAAACATTTTTTAATAAAACATACAGAGAAAAGTTTTCCTTTTCTTATTTCTATTTATACGGTCTTCTTTTTTATTCTTGCCTTTTTACGATCACGTGCGGGTGGCCTAAAATTAACGCTTGTCATGTGCCCTTATGGTAGAAGAAAATAACTTTTATTCTCGAGAGACACTTTGTAGACTTTTTTTTCTTATTCTACAGGTTTATTTAAACATAAAAAGCAAAAATTCATTGAAACATTTCATTTTTTAAACACTTTTTATTTAAATATTCAAGTGAAAATATCCATACACTTTTTAAATTAATTAAAAATTGAACAAAAATTCCAAAGATTGGAAATTTAATTACAATATTGTTTTCTCTTACATTCGTTTATATGTGAGTTATACGTATTTTCAGGTATTTTTAGACCAATGACTTTGTTTATTTTAACAATCATCGTTTCTGTCAAATATTAATGTTTTATTTAAAAAACAATATAGTTCCAAAAATGAAATATTTCTGATACAATTTTAAATAACAAAACTGTATTCTTTGATAAATTAATTTTATGATTTTAACTGATTTATTTTTCGTAGAATAAACAATGTAAATGTTACTAGGACAAATTTTTTCTTCTTCTTTTTCCTACTCAGTTTTTGTGCTACATTATTTCGATCGCGTGCAGGTTCGTCCTAAAACAAACACTTGTCATGCTTCCTTATTGAACAAGAAATCACTTTTGGTCCTTAGAGATACTGTTGTTGGATTATGATCCAAAAAAAGTATGCCCAGATCCATTGCAATATTTATAATACTATAACTTTTTATTTCATGTCTAAAAATTTGCTGGAAACATTTCAAAAAAAAAAAAAAAAAAAAAAAAAAAAAAAAAAAATGAAACCGAATGAAATGAAACGAACAATATTGTCAGAGCTTTTGAAAACAATTTCGTCGCAATAAATAATCAATGACTCGAAAATCGTTTATTGAAATATTGACACAGGTTTTGCTGGTTGTAAAAAGACAAGGTTGTATAATTTCAAAATACAAAAACAGTTTCTCTCCCATAATTGCATAAAAATGATTGTTAAAATCATGTGATATAGTTGACTGTATGTTCTTTTTACTTTTAAATTACATTTCATTTGAAAACTGAATTTGTTTACTACTTTTGGTAATCAATTTATATTTATAAAATAAAAGTTTACTCAAAAGCAATTTTCAAAGCTATAAAGGTTCCGGCGTTTACTGAAAATAAATGATATTTGCATTTGATGTCGACAAAAATGCGGTTAATTTACGTAGCATCAAACTGTTCTAATTTCAGTGTAACTATGTATTTTGTGAGAACAAAGCGAAATAAAGTAAATGTACCTCACAGCATGATATGCGATGGTCGCGAAACGTAATATTTTTCGACTGTTCGTTTCGAAATGGAGACCAAATGAAGTAAAAAATTCATGCGTCGGAATAAATCCCGAATTATTAATCTCCAAATTAAAACTTTAGTTTATATTTAGTTTGAAATATTAATACATTTTTTAAATACATTTTTCCAAATTTTACAATTAACTTTTAGATAAAAAAAGGAAAATTTCGTATATTTATTTTTCATTTTAGACATGGAAAATTCAATTATATTTATTTGTTTTGATTGAAAACAAAATTTCGTTTTCTATTTTAAATAACAAAAAACAATTATATATACATTATTTTAAATACCAAATATTCATTTATAACAGTTATTCTAGATGTTTTTATTGATGGAAACCGGACTTTTAAATTGATATAATTTTATAATCAAACATTTGCTTCTACAATTCTGAACATATCATTCAATTATATATATTGCAAACATACATTATGCAGAAGTATAATGGCAATCTAATTTAGAAAATATCAATTGTCATAAAATATTTAATCCTCTTACATCTAAGTGCCCGACATTTTTTATACCCACGCAATGTTTAAAGGGTGTTTTTTATTCTGAGAGCTTTGCTGAGAAAATTGTAATTTGATAATATTAGTAATTATTAACGGTACTATTGTGAGTGTTTTAAGAAGATTATATTTTCATCACAAATTATTATACATTTTTGAAGCTGCGTTGGAAATTTTTAATTATAAAATACGACACAACAAGCTGTTACGTATAATTAATCGCTTAAATGAAGTTTAAATAATTTGTACGATTTCCCGTACTTCGTGCAAATATCGGAAATGTTGATAAGGGTTGAAAGGTCGGTTTTGAAGTAAATGAACTCTTTGATAAGAACATTTTACTTCTGACATGTACCTGCGTGATTTATCTTTGACATAAACATATTGTTATATTTTTTTTGCATTGTCAAGATCGGAATGCCTTACCTTGTGTGTAATTTCGCATACTTCGCTATGAATGTTAATTAATTTTATGTGTTGAAAATATGAACAATCTTATCTAAAAAATAGATATTATTAAAAAATTCTGAAAATAATGATGAAAATAACATTCGAAAATGACTTGTTGTGATTAAACAATGTTTATAAAGTTCTGGGTGATGAATTTGAAATTGCAGTATCTGTTGTAACATTTTCACAAGCATTGTCATTTAAAGTTATATTTATGTTACAAAAAATATATATACATATAAAAATACTATTTTTTGTACGAAAAAGCCATGAACCGTACAAGCCAAAATGATCGTGTTATTTAAATTTTTGGAAAATGTCGTGGGCAATTGTGTCGCATCGATTTCAAATATTTTACAATTTCACATTGGCTCGGTTCTTTGGCTTCGGGTCAGAAAAAGGCGAAAAAGCAGCGAGTAAAATAAAATAAAATGAAAATATGCGCCGGTAAGCATGTTCGTAACAGGGAATATTGTATGTTAAATTATTTGTCGCGCTCGCTCGGAATTCGATTTTCGACGGGGAAATGACAACAGGTGAAGTTTATGCGTCCGCTTGTATTCGCATGTACATGCATAAGGAAAGTTTCATGAACAGATTGCGACGGTGCGAAAAGTGCCACGCAAAGTTTGAAATCGTCGTCGTCATCGTCGTATTCTCGAGTTTTCGCATTACTCCGTGGGGACTGTCGACTTTTATTTTTCTATATATACATAATGCGTAGGACGCGAATGCGATATTTTTGTTTTGCTCTCGAAAAACGTAATTTCCACGACAATATTCCCCTTCCCCGCATGCTTTTACACTGGCTTTTCCGACATCGCATCAACGTGGCTGCGACGTTTTTATTAGTCGGGGTCGTTGATCCCCCTTTTTTTAACCCCTTTCGTCCAATTTCACGTTTAAAAATAACAACTAATGTACTAGCTGTAATATCGCCCTTTTTGCTTGATAAAGTGTTATAACGATCACGAGACACGTCGCAACAATGCATATTAAAAATTGTATGGATTGTCTGATATTACATTATTACTGAATTCAATTTTATAACCGCACCCGTTTTTACGCTCACGTTTTCGACTTTTTCAACGATTAAATCGATAATAACTTTATGCGTTGAGTATTGTTTCTGTCGCGTTTTATTTTTTGTATTGAATAGGTAATTAACAATTCGATCATAAATGCACATTTTACAAAAGTGTTATGGTTGATTAAAAAAATGAAAAAATTAATTCAATTTAAATTGCTTTCATTTAATTTTACTACTTATTTATATCATGATTTTTTATTATGAAAAATATATTTAATAAAGTATAATAAATTGGATTGCATCTCACAGAACATTTATTTTTCAATACATATATAAAGAATTAAAAAAAGTAGTGTAGTTTATTTTTTATTCTTTAATTGTAACAATGAATCTAAAATTTATTCGTATACTATTTCATTTCAAATATATAAATATTTATTATATTTTACTATAGTTTTTGAAGGGCTTCAACACTGCGAGTACATTTGCAAGCGTCGAGTTGTTTGTAAACTTATTCAACTGTTACTTGAATAAATATTGATGAATAAAATAAACAATGATAAAGCAAGCTAAGCAAGCACTTTTTAATGTAACTTATTTTAGATAAAATATGTATTAAGGTCCCTCTTTTTGAAGATTTCTTCAGCGTGTTTATTTTATGTTCAGATGCTTTTATTCATCATTTAATTTTCATCTAATAATAAATTTCAATACAGAATGTATTTCAAGAAATTACAGTTTACTTTATACAACATATTTTGTGTAAAAAGAAATATAACATTTGCATAAAAGAACGGAGCGATGTTTATATTTTACAAGAAACAGTAATTTTTATTTAATTATTAGTAAATTAAATATAAAAAAAAATAATGAAAATGTAATTATAGAATATAATAATTAAAGATTCCATTCCGAGAAAAGTTCTATGAGTGTAACAAAATTATGTTTTAATATATAATAGTAAATATGCATTTTGTAGAAAAATTACTAACTGAGTTCATAAATTTTATCTCATAGTATACGTTTTGCCGACTGTGAGAGAACTCGTCACATATCGATTATTTTATTGCCTGTTCAACATACAATGATTGCAGAGTAGATAGCTTTGACAAAGATATATTTACAACTTCGTTGTAGAGAAAGGTTGAATTTATGTGGCACGCATTTAAAAATTGAAATGCAAATTTTGCCTTAATAAGAATCAGCCTCTCTATGAATGTTTATGCCGCGTGTACACTATCTTTTTTGGAACTATATTTTGCATATTAATTAAAATATTTCGAAAAATAATTTATTGAAAAAGATCGCTTATATGGCAAAGATAAAGTTTGATTAGCAAAAGTATACGTTATAATTTGGAAAATGTATTCAGGAAATTACCGAAAACGAATTTCCGGGGTATTTGATTTTGTCGAAAAGTTCATAAAGTTGAAAATGCGAATAAAATATGCTCTCGATGATACGTATTTCGACTACGCTCAAGTGTCTCTGAAATAAAAGTGAGCATTGTAAATTTATTTTTAACGTCAGCTGGTTTTGTTATTTGTACATTTTGGGATTTTTTACGGTCAAAGTATTATTTTGTATTTAATATTTATTCGTCGAGCTGTTGCGAAAATGTACTTTGTTTGGAAAGAAGAGAAGATTTGAACACAGATGTTTTATGCAGTCATAAATACTACATAGTAATATGTATGAAAATTATATTAAGTAGCACATGTAGAATAGAGCAAAATATAGCGACTTTATATAACGTCAACTATGAATCACAGATATATATTATGCAACTATAAATGACATGTTTTTATGTGTAATACATAAATTTATTCGAAAATAAATGAAAAATTTATTATTATTAATTTAAAATAAAATATTAATATATATTGATATTATTGATGACGTAGAGTTGCAACGAAGAAACGAGTTGCAGCGTTTCTTAGAGAAGATATTTTATTACTCGAATAGCAAGAGTCACATTATTAACAATCAAAACCGAATTAACGTTTGAATAGAAAATTGAATAGAGACATAAATGTTCGAACATAAAAGCTTTGCAGTTAAATGTGAGACGCGCGCGGAAATGACTTCATCTTTCAAGCAAAGTATTCCGGTTGCAAAACTGAAATCCTTGTCTGCTTGCGACTTAAAAGACGTGGTGCATTTCTATTTGGCTGATTTATTTTTGCATGGGTCACGCGAGCGCAAATACATTTGAAATTCAATCAATGACAGAACTGCTCGTAATAGCAACGAAGTTTGTACTTCAATGTTGAACGTCGATTATTCTGAGATTTGATTGCGCTCTCAATGCTACCACAGGCCGTTCTCAGTAGAGTAAACAAAGTATCGTCATACCCTTTTCGAATGTGATTTGCGTTGCTTCGTTTCCGGTCACGGTTGACACAGCAGCCGAATGAGCGGTCAACGGAACACCCATGTATCCGCAGATAACTCGACAATGCCTGAATACGAGAGACGTTGCCGGCAAACCCCTTTCTGTGGATGTGTCTTGTGTCAAAACAGCGCCCAATTAACCCCCGAGGGGATTTAAAAGCCCGCAACTTTGTCCCTTACGTATCCCGCGGGTTTTGGCCCGGGCTTGCATCGTTACCGCAAGGGAATTACGTGGGATTACACGGAAATTCTATTATCGTCTTTGCCTGTGCAATGATATCCCTTATCTTTTAAAAAGCTCCACCCCCCGTAGATATCTTCTGTCGATAATTCATATAGTATTAATAGAACGAAATACTCTGACAAACGTATTTACGATATTCTGTCATAATTTCTGTAATGAATGGAGATTGAATTAAGGTTTTACTAGAGCGTTAATAAGGTTGCTTACATCATTAAAGGTTATCCGTAGCATTAGACGAGAGTTACCAATTAGATCTACGGTAGGGTACAATCTGCGGTAGGGTTTGGAGTGCGAATAAGATCTTCTGTAACTATTTTACTTATTTTATTTATTCAGAGAGTGAGTTAGTTACTTATGTATTCGAATTAATTACATAAGTTTTATTTTATAGAGAAAATTATATAAAAAGTGCTTCTTAATTTTTTAATTGGGTATTATTTATTTTTGAATTTATTTTTTTTTAAATTCAGATCAGTGCTCTGTACTTTTCAAATTAAATATGTAAAAATTACATCAATCGGCTAGTTTTTCAATCATTGAAAGTTAATATTCACTTATTCGAACTTTTCAAATTTAGAGAATGGTCTTGTTTATGATTATTTTGAAGAGAAACTAAGTATCGATCGGAAAATGACGAGAACAGAGATTGAGGATTTATTGACAAAGAAAAGTTATACTGAAAAGGATACCTGTAAAGGATACGATTAAGTTAGTTATGCTCTAATATAAGGATTCTACATTATTTCCCAAAGCATACTTATTATTTCTCTTAAATAATTCTGTCATTATTAAAAAAAATCTTACTTAATAATAATATAAAGTTTACTTATAATAATATATTATTAAAAAATGTATACTAAATTACGCTTTTAATCTATTCAATTTTTCATGATTATCTATAATAATATAATGAGCAAAAATAAAAATAATATATATTAAATATTTAAAATATGAAAACAACATTTTCAATTAGATGTTCATTTTAATTTTATAGATGCTTCAAATAATTATCGCCTATATAAGATTCAACAACTTACATGAATTGCACATTAATAATTAATAATAAAGAAGAGGCTATGCTAAATTAGGATAGAAGGTAAGTTTTCTAAGATTAAACAAAGATAATTATTTTTGTTTAATATTTTAAAGAATTATATATAAATATATAAAGTCTATTATAATCAGAACAATTTTTTAGTTTCGTTAATTGGTTCATCGATATTTTATTTATGACAATTCATTTTTAATCGGTACTGCACGAACTTTTTATGTCATTTATTATTATTTTAGATTAAATTAATGTCAATTATAAGTTAATGTTAAACATGAAATTTTTTCAGTTTAATTTAAACAAGCGGTTTCAATGAAAATATACATTTTTCATAATTCAACCCAATTCAGCAGTATTAATTTTAAAAGCTTTATGAAACGACAATATCTTGAAGGTTCAGTTGTATTATTGATTGGACTTATTATTTTGCAATATTAATAATGACTAATAATAATTATAATTGTTTCCTATTATAACAACATCGAAAACTTGTTAAAAGTTAGATATTTTTTTAATAACAAAAATAACCAACAAATATGAATTTTTATTCGAAATACATTAGCATATATATTAACACTTTCATATTAAATTAAGGCATTGCTTATTATTTTCGAATACATTTAAACCTTAATTTTTATTTCTGGAAGTCACGAACAAGCCGTTTTAAAATATTAGTTATTATGCTTACTGGTATCGATTTCGATTGCAATCGCGCTCTTGTAACCTAATATGAGAACATGGATATTAAAAACATAATCTTATTAGGTTTAAGGGCTAAAAGCTGTGGTTACATGCGGAGTGGTGTGAATACTAGGGGATGCTTATTCATTTATGTTTAGAGTGTTGAGGAATGAATATTTTAATGAAAAACGATGATTTATTCATAAATATTAATTACAGTTATTTCGCAGAACATATAAGAGGATTAGGAAATTATTTTTAACGAATTTCATTATGTATCAAAGATGGATCAATTAATTATAAATACTTCACTCGTAATGGACATTCCATTAAACATATTGGAATAGTTAAACAAATTATATATTTTTCATTTTACAGCACATTTAAAAATACAAAGTTTTTTTAATACAACAATATTGAATAAATTATTGTAATTAAATGTAATTTCTTTAATAATATAAATATTTTGCAATATTTAGTTTAATTTTAATATTTATGATTTTTGAAACGGCATAATTAAATATTTATTTGATAAATATTATGACGCAAAAATGATGTCTTAATCAGTGAATACTGGAACTCCTTAATTGCTACAATTCCCGAAATATCAATACGGCTTATGTAATGCAATTCAGCGATTTTGATCATACACCAAACAACTACAATTGCACTGAGGCTGTGTTGAAATGAAGAGGTAACATGACCTAAATGCATATACAATTCTCTGCCATGTATCCGTCATTTTGGAACAAATCATTGTTCTATAGCATATTACTTATTGTGAACGTCGAAGTGTTAGATACATCGGCACCTGCACTAGCAACATGATTACCGACAATATCCAGCCTAGATGGAAACTAATTCATCATGAGGTCTTTCTCAAGCCGCAAATTCAACTTGAGCTAATTAGAGTCTCAGAGGTCGACTGACAGACGATCCGAAATTCAGTAGAATCTGCAACGCTGACAAAGACTTTCCTTGATTCCCCAAGTGATCTTGTACTATCACAAAGTAACTTAATGGAAGAACACTTCGATACGATTGATACGACAGTGATAAAATCGTAAATAATAAATAAAGTTTGCATAACAAATTTGTATGTTAAGTGTGAAAAGCACAAGCAAATTTCATGGTAATTACATGATTTATTAATATTCATACACACAGAGTAAAATTATATTAAAACATACTAAAATGATGGTAAAAATGACCAAACTGTACAGTATGCGATAGATAAATGAATAGAAATAGAAATTATGTTCAAAGTACCAAATACTTACAAATCATACACAAATTTTTACTTCTTTGTAAAGTGTTTTCAGGAACAGTTTTAGCATGAATGGATAAATGTGAATCATAGAAAAAGTCCTATACAATTTAGAAAGCAAAACGTATCGTGTCACATATTACAAAAATTTCTATACCAATACAATACAAAGTGCAAGTCTTGAAATAAGTCTTGAAATATTTTTAGTATATTTATAGTAAAATTTACTTTAAAAACCAACAATTTTTCATAAATTGGCATAGGCATTTTTTCAATATGTGACCTGATACTCCTTGATTCCTGTATGGTATGGTATTTTTTCCTATAATTCTTTTAAATATTAATAAATCTTTTTTTTCATCAATTATTATTTATAAAAATGAATAATTAATAAATACGATAACCATGAAGTTATGTAATTAAATTATTATATTAGATTATTAATTTACATTTATTTTAACGTATGTTAAAATTATAAATAAGAATACAAAATTACGTATTGTGATATTCTTTATCCTTATTCTTGTTGATAATTTATAATATATTGTATTTAGTTATAATATTATTCACTTTTAACAAGTATCTTGTGTGACTGAATCAGAATAGTATAGCTGCATTAGCTATACTATTATCATTATCATTATCCAAATTTTAGTCCAAAAAAAGAAGTAATTTGACCGCACTATAGCCCTAGCGTCTATATTTTGTGTGTGTGCATATATATTTATATATCTATATATATATTAATAATATGTGCAAAAATGTTCCGTAGTAGAAATTTATTAGGCCATGCATAAGATATGGCTCTAAAATTGTTAACAAAATTACAGGTCAATTAATGGATTTCCCTATTAGTACGTCATCCGAACCCGATTAAAGAAATATTAAAAAATGTTTTCTTATTTGGAGCCTGATAAGATTCGTATTATATGGGCCTGATATGGTTACCATGATTTGGCTGACACTTTGGGTCTTTATAGGGGTCTGATGGGATATGCCCCTTCATGACGTCACATCATCATATCATATTGTTCATTGGTTTAGTTCATCGATAATCATGAGTGATACTTACAAGTCTCTGTGCCTTAGTAGATTGAGTGGTCCACTGAAATACTGAGGCACGTAAGTTCAAATGTTCCTAAATATTTTTTTTATTCATAAAAAAATTTAATCGGTTCTTGATTGAGATGTGATATAGATACAACACTTTCTTCGGATTTCCACATGAGGGTCATATCAAATCGGTGCGTTTCATTCGTATTCGGTCCCAGAATCGTAGCCCTCACTGGGACTACATCAGTTGATATATTTGCCACATAAGAACGACATTTCAGCCCGACTGCAATTTCAACTTGCGAACAGTATTAGTAGTTATATTTATTACCTTTATATTTGCTTTAAGCATATATGTTTTAAACATATACTCATAATAAATTACATAATACATGTCCAGGTTGGTAAATTATATTGCTTTTTGAAGCAAATTTTGTACTTTCTTCTAATATTAATTTCTAATTAAAAACTATCACAGAAATTTGCAATATTTAATAATCTCTACTCTTGTCTATGAATAATTACTGTAGAGTTTGGTAGTTTTTTTAATTTTAAACGAATGTTATCTGAATTTAAATTAGCGTGTACATTTAATTAAATATATGTATTAATATTCATGTAAAATAGCGTTTCATAATTTTGTTAATTATGTATAGAATATTTCCTTCTGTAAACATATATAAATATATACATATATGTAAAATTATATGATTATTATATAAAATATTCGATGGGATACTTTGATTGTTCTATTGAATAGGTAAGTTGCATTGATTTGACAAATTTGTGTATTCGAATGTTAAAATTGAAGTACATTCAGTATACCAAAATGACAGACGTGGAACTGTTTGAACTTATGACCTATATATCGCTGACACTGACGTTCTTTTGTTGTAACATCGTCATTTTGATAGAAAATGACGATCGCTATACAAGAATCGGATTATTATTCCAATACTCTGCATGGCACAGACAGTCAATTCGTTATGTTATATTTTTGAATGATAATAGAGAACTTGTTATAATTGTTAAACCATTCGTTTTTGTCATTGAAATATATCTGGAATTCGAAATGGCCGATAAAGACAACTTTTAGACATAAAAATATATTGTTTCTATTAAAAACATAAAGCGAAAATAAACAAAATATTTTTAAATACTTTTTTACACAATTCTTTGTAATAAATATTGTAAAGTGGTTACTGGTTTAGCATTCGGAAGAAGATAAACTCGGAGGAATTGTAAAAAAGGGGAAAAATAAAGAGCGATATTTTAATATTAAATACGAAATAAAAACAAGTAATTAATGAGAATCTTCTTTCAGCAATAATAATTTTTAATAAAGAACCTGAGTAGGATCACGACACATCTCGAACTCTAAAGGTTAAATATAATTAGAATTAGATAATTTTATTTATTCACGAGTTCATGAAATGTTTCTCCGCTCGGCGGCAACGCAACGGCGCTCAGACGAGGCATCACTTTGGAGCCCAGGCCGGTGCTACGTCAACGAGGCAATGAGGGAAGAATCCAGAAAGCGGTCCCTATAGTACCGATGATTGGTATTGATGCATTGGCGGGTTACAGCAGTTGTTCGAGATCCCGAATTCCACAGTCCTGAGCACCAGAAAATGGGTTGCGGAGGGCAGATTTTAGGAGAGAGTATACAAACCCCACCCAGAAAAAATTGGGCCTCTTCTTCCTATTGCGGCAGTCAATTAAAAGTCGAAATTTTGATTAAATATAATTTTCAGGTGCGTGTAAAATAATTTGAGTTAAGTTTCGTTAACTGAGTTTTGTAGTTTTGTGCCAAAATAATGCCTTTTTGGAATACCAGGCTCCTTCAGGGTTTCGATGGTACAGTCTGCAAAGTTAATGCCTGGTTTTTTCAGTATGTTCCATGTTTCTTAAATTTGTTAATTAACAACGGGTTAAACAAAGATGCAGCATACTAAAAAGACCAGCCATTAACTTTGCAGACTGTACAACTCTTGTTAGATCTACGTTCAGGTTTCTTTTAACCATTATATACTGTCATCCGATAAACTATTCACAATTGCTATAATAAAGACCATTATTATTTTTATTTAAATGAGATGATATTAAATGATGAATTTAAATGATATTTATTCGGCCAATTATTATATCCGGCACCTTCTGTGCCTTACTAACGTCGATTTGCTTTAACTTAATTAATATGTAATCTCCTTACTTTTGAATAACAACGCTTTTTATTTAAATTCAATTACTTTTGTTTTTATTTATTTTCTTGTGTCGTTTAACGCACCCCACAACGAAAGCGATATTTGTTAAGTGTTCTGTCCGTTGCTAGTCGTTAAGGTGATTTTTAAGTCCTCCTACACCGGAGTTAGCGTCTTTTTATTTTTAAATTGTTTAACAATGTATTAAGAATTAAAACATATACTGTTTCATTCTTTAGTTCTGGGAGAATTATATGATCGAACAAAAAATAAATTTTTAAGTAAACTTTTGGCTCCAC
>JABFPJ010001730.1:0-23459 GCA_022817425.1 Gryon sp. ZL-2020 | reverse complement strand
ACGGTTGATTTTTAATCGTCACGCACTTATAATCAATGTGCAAAGTCGATTTTCTTTAGCGCATCGAATAGTGATGCTCAACGCATTCACCACCGGGCGCCCGGTCTAACCGTGTACGCGCCATGGAACTACCGCCTACCATGTAAACTGTCTCTCGGGCTACCTCGTGCGCGCCATACTCTGCCAACCATCCGCCAACGCTTTAAACAAGTCATCTACCGAGCCACCATGGATCCGTCACTTGGTTGGGCTCTCGGCCTGTTGCCTTCGCCTCGTCGAGGGAGTGGGATGCCCCCACCTGTCCACGTCACGAAGCCAACCCTGTGGGTACTCGATTTTCCCGGGAAATACCAGTACCGGGCCCTCGCTGCCTCTGCCCGTAGTCCGGCCTACCTTGGCGACCGGCTTTACCTCCGACAGTTAAGGTCGGTAGGTCCCGGGTTGCCCAACCTGACTCTGGAGGGTATCGTGACCCCTGGCGATTAATGGACTCGATACGGCCGTATACGATGGGGAGAAAACTTTGGTCAACGGGCCCGCAAGTCAACGCGGCGCCCCTGAACACCCCCGGAGAGTTACAACATCAAGCGGAGAGGGAAGCTCGAGAGGTAGGGAGCACTAAGGCCTCGGCGTGGAGTACGTGGCGAGAACACGGCTTTTTGGTGTGGTGCTCTGGACACCACGGTTGGACCGGTGGATCTGGCGAACTGCCACTACCGCTTCTCTCTCTCTCTCACTTTTTTCCCTATCTTTCTTTTGTTTATCTTTTTGCGTAAGTTTCTTTTTTTTTTGTCTTACTCTTTTGCGGCAATATAATAATTGAGAGTTAATCGTTTCGCCAATCTCTTTAACTTTAACTTTGTCTTTCATTTTGCGTTTGATCTCAAGTATCTTTATCTCGGCGTTTATCTTTACCGTTGTCTTAAAATTTGCGAGAATTAGAATTAGATATAAGTTGCATTATTGAATTTCTCTTATTTTGCATCGAATATTACGTTGTCTTTTTGCGTGGTATCGAAAGCGATTTTTGCGATTTTGTATTGCGATTAAATTCTGTTGTGCGTTGTCTCGTGACGAATTAGATTTAGTGAAATTAATCTTTGAGTTTATTTTGTTTGGCTTTAAGAGTTTATTTTTTTCTGTTTAACGCTTATTTTGATTTCTTTTGTACCGAATTATTTTAGTCACGTTTATCGAATTTCTTTTAAGTATTTAGTTTATCTTCCCGGTTGGTTAATTTTGGTTTACATTATTTTCGTGATGTGCCTATTATTTCGATTTTGTTGTATCTAAAATAGCCTGAGGAATAAACCACGTTTTATTTCATAAGCGAACATCTTTTCTCTGAACACCCTATCATCCTCCTGGAGTCAACGCGTTAATCGGGGACCATTTTTCGTATTTTCCGCTTCACCCGTGTCTCTTTACCTTTACCTATTCCTTTATCTCTACCTCATACCTTTTCTTATCTTTATCTCCTATCGTGACATATTTATATGGCTGGCAAATCCTGACCCCTTTTGTATTTGTATCGTTGGGTGGCTAAGGGACTTTTGGTGACTCTCGGTGACTCAAGGGCCCAAAACGTTACAACCTCATACAACTAAAATTAGGGTTTCTTTCCATTTAATAACCAAGTCATGTTCTACTAATTTGATATTATGATTTTTTTACTGTTTAGTCTTAAGTATAGTATTTTACCGCTTATGTACTGATTATATTAATTGTAACATTTTATACGTTTTTGTAATTAGGATACTCCCGTTGAAATAAATAAATAAATAAATATTAAGAACGATTTTGAGTATTGAAACAAATTTAAACCACATTCTAGGATTTGATGTGTCTATATTATTAATTATGACTTCGCTTCAGATGATCTATTATGGAAAACAAAAGACAATTCGTGGTATCATAAACAATCGATTCCGTATTTGGGTCATCGAAGTAGTTGCCGCAACTGCCTACCGCAGTCCAGGATCGAGTGGTCGCATTATCGTTATGGCGTGCCAGACGTTGCTTCGCATCAGGAAAAATAAGAAAAGCAATTAATCGCACAAATCGTCGTTTATAGTCGTTTCTATTTGATAGCACATAGGAATTTCTGTCATTGACGATCGGAGTGCTTCCCGAGAAGTTGGCGCAAAAAGTCGAACGAAATGAGCGTCCACAAAGGTGGGTGGGAGCAGCCATCAAGGGTGAACGGAGGAACAGTAAAAAGAAAAAAGAAAAGCGGGAGAGGTTCATCAGGCAGATGCAACAGTTCGATTTGCAGCAACGTACTCTTTTGCGTCCTTTTCCTTATCGGCTCTCCCTTTTTATCGCTTTTATTTAATAATTGGAACGCCCGGTATGTATGTTAGCAATATCCGTTCCGTGAAACCACTTCCATTTCAGGCACTTCGGGCATCGAAGTATGCCGAGTGCCACCGTTTGCTCGCATTTACGCCCAGGCCCTCATTTCGCCGCGAATTTGATCACTTTTTCTCGTGGCCTGCGCGGTATATAACTATCGCTTCCGCACTCCGCGCGTACAATCGCTTCGATTTCAGGATCCTCTGGCATCTGATTTGCACCGTTTTTGCAACTTCTACCCGATCGCCATGGAATTTCTGGGGACATACAATCGCGGGCCAAGTTTTTACTAGCTGCATTTATCGCCCACTTGATGACAGCATTTTGAATTTACAGCAGTTCCTGTGAATGAAATTATGATCGAGAAAACAGTTGTAATAAAAAAGGAGATAGTTTTAGCGAAACTTTCTATACATATCAAATAAAGTGTGATTTTAATCATTTATTATACTGATTAATTGAATATGACTATTGAATATGATATAAATATTGAATTATATTAATGAATATTGAATTATTTTGGTACATTGATTTAGATTACTTTTTTGAGATTACTTTTACATTTTTTTATATATATTTTTTGTTTTAATAAACTGTTTTAATAAACACAATTTTTTTAATGGGATGGATTTTTTTTCGTAACCTCACAAAAGCGTTATAGTTTGATTTTTCTTGCGTGAGCATGTAACAATAAAATACAACGTCCGGTCGTTTTTTGCGTTCATTCAATTGCACGTTATTCGCGCGAAAAAGTAATGCTTGTCAACTTGTCATCGATTTCAACAGAATACCCATGTTCTCGATTGTCGTACCTGCTCCAGAAAAAGTTAAATTGGCTTTTAAAACAATCAACAAGAAACGAACGGTTGCGTTGCACGCGACAATTACCTGTTGATCTAAATATAATATTCTTGTTCTACATCTTTTTATTTCTGCATTGTTTAATGATGGTTGAATTGAAAAAAATAAGGAGTTATGTTTAACATTTTTGTTCCATCTTTTGTGAATTTGTCTTATCGTATCTGGTACTTTGTTAATGATTTTTAGTTCTCGTTGTGATATAAAAACTTGATCATCATTTTCAAATATTTTCAACAAAATTGTTTACTATTATACTCAATAAAAGTCAGGAAAAATGTTATTTTAAAATAAATATAAGGATTTGAAAGAAAAAAGTGATAACACTGAGCGAAACCAGATTATTAAACAATTTATTTAACTATGGCTTAGAAAATGTGTGTATGTTTTTTATTGATAGAAAAAAAAATATTTATAAATTCTGACTGTCATTAACTGTCATTGACATGTCGCCGAAGAATAAATGACCCGGAATTTCCTGGTATCAAATCAAGTGATAATGAAAATCAAAACCTCGTTTTGATTTTGAAAATTTAAAAGGCGGAACTGTAAGTGTCGCACTGGACGCGATGACAGCGTGCGCGGTTTTATCGCAAATTGCTTTGCAATTGCCCCAGATTGTTTTAACTTTTGCCCCTATCGTTTGTGAACTGGTACCGCTATTTTATTGATACCGTTTATCATTAACGCGGGATTTTCTATTGCTGATTTTCGACCCTGTCAATGTTCCTTGAGAAATAATAGTCGTGCGACACTGTGCATAGTGTTGCACCGTCCCCCGGGTGACAATTTAAGTGATTTTGATATTATTTTTCATTGATTCATACATTTTATTTAGGAACTAGAGTAATAACTATTCTTGATACATTATACTACTGAAAATAAGTGATAAATAAATATTAATTGTCACAATAAATTAGGGACATTTTTATTGTAAATGAATAAAACATTTAATTGAATAAAGTTTTATTTTAAATTATAATTAAGGAGATTAAAATAAAAGTTAATACACACTCAATGTCAAAACGTCAATTATCGTAATTTATTTTTACATATATTATATGACATTATAGTAAATGAAACAAATGTTATTTTTATTATTAATAAGATCAGATGTGGCCATTTTTTAGAGAACAAAATTTAATATGCTTTAACTTAAATTTTATAATTAATTTTTTATTATTTGTCAATTATAAATGACAAAATATATTTCTAATCCATAAACATAAATGTCTTTTACTACAATAAATATCTCTACAATATATATCTTTGGTAAGACAAAGATTTAAAATTGTAGGTATAATTACCTTATTGACTGCAGTGACAAACAAAACCAACATAAGTAACATTGTAAGCGACGTCGAACCCGTTTTTACGCAATGTCCAATGAACGACTCCACGAAAAACAAGACGACGAAAATGTATAACTCGTTTTCGTGTTATAAAAACTGAATTGAAAACACGCTGGCGGTTTAACTGAAATTTGCAAGACGGATAAAAAAATGTCAAATACGAAAGCCTTATAATTTACGATTATGTTATAAAGCGAATCTATGAAACACGGACAAAATGATTTAAATATATCAAAGAACCTCCAACGAAGCCGCATCCGTTCGTAGCATTCATGTTACGATTTTTTTCACTGCAATTAAACCACGCAATAATTATTGCAATTAATCTTTTTTGGGCTTCCGAATTGTAAACATGTAATTACTTAAATAAATCGTGATTGTGAGATTTAGTTTAATTGTTTTACGTTAAAGCAAAGAAAAAAACCTTTTAACTTGTCAAAAATTGAATTAATTTCGTTAATACATTAAAAAAGATTAATACTTTGTGATAGTCAAGTAAATAAAAGTTGAGATCGAGATTCATATATGATTTTCAAGTCAGTTTGAATCTGAGATTCGATAGGGAAAATGAAAAAAGGCACTTGTTATGCTAAAACATATCGCTAAGTCATTATATCAGGAATCTGTCGAATTCTTGCGTATATTTTACAGCACCCTCATTTTGTCGTTTTGGAATTTGTCAGCTTCTCTCACATGTTCGAGTGCGTTTTCGAAGAGTCGTCTATCTTTGTTTCACCCTGTGTCGACCTACGTGATATCGAGATCCCTTAAATGTTTTCCTCCTGATATCAGATGTTCGCGACCCGAACGGACATTTCGCGCAGCCGGTGTTAAAGTCGAAGTTAAACTTTACACCGGGGGAACGTGATCGCGCCATGTGTGATGCAAACACGGCTTGCGCAAATGCACGCGTTATGAGTACTTGTAACACACGCGTTTGTGGTTGTCTCTCGATATCATATAATTGACTATTATTGTTTAAATGAAGGTTCAGTAAATATTTATGTATTTGATAATATTTTTCATACAGTTTTGCTATTATCATAATACACATACATTTTAAATGTAAATCGACTTAGTTTTGGTCAGTGTTTGGTATATAACGGTTTTGTGATATTAATTGCAAAAAATTAATATTTGAATATTTCTTCGAAAATGTTCATTATCACAACTGATACATCTTTTACAAGAAAACTGATTTTTGTCATCATTCTATAATTTTATTCAAATATTCATTGCTCATTTGTTTGAAAATATCAATAACTTATTAGGAGAAATAAATGCTTTTTCGTCAATTGAAATAAAATAATTCGTGTGATTTAAATTTTTGTTAGACTATAAAATGAAAGAATGTTGGTGTATTCAACAATTCGAATATCTATTGACAAAACTATAGAAATAGATTATTATAAAATAAATAATAAAAAATGAAGCTCTTATTGGTTTGTCGAGTCGGAGAAATCTCGTCATGTGGTGGTTGTCTTGCATAAACGGCAATGTGACAAAATCAGTCAAGTCGTCACAAAGTGCCACTGGCCTAGTGGTTAGCTGGCGCGCTGCCGCCTAAGTGTACGTGAATTTTGATCGATCTCCTCTCTCTGATTTCGTGTGAAGACATAGAAATTTGATCAAAAGAATGCACAAGGGTCCTTTATTTAAATTCTATAATTATATCGGGCCGTTAAAATTTTGCCTTCAGAATGCCCTAAAATGTTGAACTCTGGGATGTAACGCATGGCGGTAAGCTACGCCCGAAAGAGCTGCCTTATAATAGATAAATAAATATGACAACTCAACTTATCAAGCAGTATCTGCTTGATAAAAATAAGTAATTCAAATAATTTCAACTTTAGGTTATATAAGGTGTGACAAATTCATTTGTTTAGTAAATATTAAAGATTATTGATTAAATTCATGAAAATTGAAATATATATATATAATTTTTTGGTTAAATTTCATGGAATATTTAAAAATACGAAATATCCAAATTATTTGACAGTCACCGAAATATGATTAATTATTTATAGATACAACTGGAAAAGTCAAGCAGAGATTGCTTCATTGCCGAGGTATTTTAACTCAAGCCACATAAAGCAGTTTCTTCTTTTTTTTAAAGCAATTTTTACTTTATTTTTTTCTGAGTGTATATACAATTGCAAAATGTTATCGAAGCCACGGCTTCATTCGACGAAGCTTCGTACAAACATATCGTTTTGGTACTGATCGTATCATGATTTTGTATGTGTGGAACATAAATTTAATAATAAGTACTATAATAAGAAAGACAAGAAGCGGCAAAACTCACGCCGAGCAATAAAGTTCGCAATAAAGCGTGTTTGGCCAGGCACCACGAAAAGTCCTCGGGGGTTTCGGGGGGAAGGGTGCGAGGATAAAACGGAACATATTAGCGGTGGTAGGTGGCGTTCATAGAGACGTCCGGCAGCCCAATTACTCCCGCATTAAATCAATGTTGTACGACCCGCGTCGGTAATAAACAGCGGCCGGCATATCTGCACGACCCGCGCTGAATGTCGGTGGCTGCGGTGAACGCGTGCACAAGACAGAGACGAACGCGGGACGCCCCTCAATGGCCGCGAGGAATGCTCGCCTCTGTCGTAATATTTGGCTTTAAATCATGTCCCTGTCGACAGGAACTGGCTCCTCGCACCTAACTCGAGTCATCGTAATCCGCCAGCAGAACGTGCGTTATAAGAATGCGCGCTTTATAAGAATGTTCTTCTCTATAAACAAGACTCGCTTTTAAGTTCATTTCGTCATCGTTTATAAGATGATCAAGATACACGCGCTAAATGTTGATTAAAGTCAATGCGGAAAAAAACACCGATATGCTTGAGCACGTACCACGAATTTGCTCATAATTAAGACATACTTTGTTCCTTTTATTTTAAGCTTCGGGCTTTAGACGATTTTTATATATGAGAATTTATGGCTGTGATATTGAGTGGGTGAAAGGTGAAGGAATCATTTAATTGGATTGGGTCGGGGAGGATTGCGTGACCTTGAATAACATTGATATCTGTCTCTTTTGTATATTGGATATTAAAATATATTTTCATGAAGTGATGTTATATATAATTTCATAATGTGTAATTAAATAATATTTCTTGTGCCCTGTAATTACCGGAAATTATAAATATTATTAGCTTAGTATTAAAGTAAAGGTGAATTATTTAGTCTATTTGAAGTATTTCAAAAATTATAGCATATAATATTTATTTAGTAAATGTATAACAATTATTTTTGAAATTAATGTAATTGTAAAAAATAATATATAGATAATATCCCAGTTTAAAGTAATCAGATGGCATTCGGCAAAACCCCATCCAAATAAATTACATAGAAGTATAAACATTGAAAAGCCTATTAAAATGCAACAATTGACTTTGTATAATATTGACATTTAATTTTGAAATAAATCTACAAAATTATAATAAATTATATTATTGAATATACAAAAAAAATATTTATAAATACAGACAAACCCAATATTTAATTCTTAAAAATAACACACACACACACACATTTGATATATAATTACATCGCACTACGAAATGTGTAACTTAAGAATAACAAATGAAAAGACATATGATGTATGACTCATGTATGTGTGAAAATAAATTATTTCTTTGTATTTCATACGAAGGAAGTAAATTTTATTTCACTACGTGATTTCGCTCGACTGGTTTCCCGAACTGTAGCAAGCTCAAAGAAATAAAAAGCTAGTTCTTACAGTGCCCGTTCAACCGCGAGATTAGGCTCACGAACGCAATTTACGGCGTTGATCTCATTCATAGCCAAGCTTTCATATAAAAGCTTTTTCCTGTAAGCCGCGACACGATCAGCTTTTGTCGAGAGGGACGCTAGCAGCTGCGAATTAATAACAATATGAGTTTTGATACGGGGTGCAAATTCGATCAAAAATTCTTGATTTCAATTTTCTGTCTGTGTGTAAACACAATATACTTCATACTTACATTTTTCGCTGCATTTCCAAGCTAATCTTCTTAATGAACTACCATACAACCATTAAAGACAAATATAGTTTTAACTATATTTGTCTTATGTTTTGTATTATGTATTGTATTATGTTTAATATATTTCCTTGTTAATTTTTAGATGCAGAGAAGATTTAGATGCAGCCTTGTGCTGGCCAGATCGGTGAGTTGTTTTCTCTCTTATTCTCTTAATTTAAGTAAAAGTTTGGAAAGAGTTTTAATCTGCAAATAAACTCAACTTTTTTTATAGAACTTTTATTTATTTTTACGACTGTTTATTTTTTCTAATATTTATTCTCATTACTATCATAAATAACAAAACACGAATTTTTGCACACGCGAAAAAATACCATTAGATTTAATGGAAATCTAATGTTATTGTTGCTGTTGCAACAATAATAATGTATGATATAATTGAAGAAATAAGGAAGTATTATGTGTATTTCATAATTGAAATAATGTAGAACTACAAAGTAAGGTCGATATAGTAAAATGTACTCGGTCGAATTGGTTAGCTTAAAATATTTTTTTTATTATAATGAGAGTCGTTTTTATTATTATTATTTCAATAAAAGAAAAATTAATATGTCTTATTTTAAGGTTGCTATTGTTAATACGTAATTATTAATTATGTATTAATTTATTTTGTTGTTTCACGTGAATGTAAATTTTTATAAAAAAGTAATGTATGTCGTTATATTTGTTTATATTGTTTTACTGGTAAAAGGATTAAGAGGTTAAATGAATCTGTGAAATTTTAACTAAAATAAACAATCTAATTAATATCTTTAATCCTTAAAAAAGTTGAAAAATATAATAACGAAACGTTTTATGTTATTAATGTGTCAAAATGTCACCATATTAGGTTATATTTGAATTTCTCAAATTTAATTTAGTATACATTTAAATGAATTGTTTTATTGTCTTAATTTACTATTTTATTAAATTTGAGTTATTTAATTAATATTTATAAACGTAAAAAAAATAGGCGCGCGAAGCGCGCTTCAATTCTAGTATAATAAAAAATAAACTATTAAAATAAAATTTACTATTACATATATTTCAATCATTAATTTTTAATATCATTTGTACTTAAAGGAAAAAATTATTGATTACATTATAATATCAATAATTTTTTCCTTAAAATTACATTACATTACATTGATTACATTATAATATCAATAATTTTTTCCTTAACATAGATGTTGCCGTTGATATTATTATCAATTAAGGCATTTACATTATTATTTTCATTCGGAATTTTGATCTTACTCATATAAATGATAGATACTGCCCAGTGTAGTACATAAATAAGTGTCTCATTTTGATACATTTTTGATGACAGAGACATGAAAAACGTCTTAAAATTAAATAAATGAGACATTTTTAGTGTCAAAATCAATAAAAATATCTCAAAATGAGACACTTGTTTTTATAGTGCATTGGTATCTTCGTCAAATACAATTAACTTAATATCTGTATTTCCCCAGTGCATGAAGCTGAACCATTTCTGTCATATTTCTTTTTAATATTTTCTGCATTATTATAACTGCAAATGTATTTGACAAGAATTATATTTGTTGAAATTAAAAAAACACATCCGCAGAAGAAGCACTTGAGTTAACGAAGAAATAAATGACGTTGCTTGCGATTCGTTCCAATATTATATCAAAGACGCGTACCGATTGCTCAGAGACGATAGCTTGATGCAAGAATAGTTTACCGTTAAATCGTCACTAGTATATTTTGCTTCGTTCCGCTCTGAGTGTACGTAAAAAGAGGCGTAAAAAGCTCTCTTCGACTTTCTGATCAACAGACTTCTAGAATCGCACGTATACTTATATACGTTAGCTCATTCTCATACATACACATAGCACTGACTGCAAAGTGATTGATTGACGTCATGACGCATTTCCATTGTTCAAAGTGAGTACCAGCTTCGACTCTCGCAAAAGCAATGAGTTAAGTCATGAGGTCCGACACGGACACTACTTAGTCTCACGTATAAATCAACTCATGAGTGAATGATGGAGCCACGACATTACACAGGGCGTGCCGATCATCTCGTGGACTAGACAAACTTAGGAAACAACGTCTTCTTTTTATTTAATTCTTAATGTTATAACTGATAATAATAAATAATACTATTCAGTAATAACGGAATATATTTCTAAAATATAACACTTTTAAAGATAAAAGGATGTTATAGAAATTATATATTTATATTTTCATTGAAATGGATTTTAATTTGATTAAACTATTTATCTAACTCTATAGAGTTATTTAGTTATATATAACTTGATTGTACTATTTATTTAATACATTAGATAATATAATTTTCGTTTTAAAAAATATATTTTTAATTTAATTCGTTTAAGATGACAAATGAGAAATAAAATGAAAAAGCTCGATTGAAATGAAAGACGTACTTGAAATACAGTGGAAGATTCTTTAAAATGTATACATTTTAAAGTTGTTGGACACCAATGTGGTTAAAGATATTTTGCATTATAATCACTTTATAATACATTGCATGCTTTAATACGACTAGCGCACTCCGTACTTCCTGATCATTTAAGGTAAATGATGGAACTAACTGAATTTATGACCATGAAGATAGGTTCAACGATGATACATAGGTTTGGGTAATGTTAATTATGCGTGTTATTTTGTACATAAACGTGCACAATATATATAAACGTGCACAATAAATAAAAGTCTAAATGCATTTATTAGAACATTTATAAGAATAACATGAAACATTATTAGTGTAATCTGTAAATGTATGTACAACTGCAGAAAATTAGATCCAGAGAATCTCTTATAATGGATATAAATCTACTAAACTGATCGACTGATTTATTTTACGAAGTTTAATTTTTCGAATTTTTATTACTTAATTGTTTTCGTAGAAAAAGTGTCTTATTAATTGCATTACAAGATTTTTTTTGTTAAGAGCTTGACATGACATTTTCTAACTATGTTTGTTAATATTCGAAACTCTTGGAAGAAAAAAAGACCCAAGAGCAAAGATTCGCAGAGTTAAGAGGCGGGTCTATACGTGATGGAATACAAGTCCGGTATGCGACGTTGCGTGTAACGCAGCGCTTAAGAAATTAAGGGCATTTCATAATGGACAAAAAATTTGGTTTAAAACTTTAAGGTTATGCAGTGATATAAGGATGCGAATTATATATATTTTTGCAATTTAATTGGTTTATTTAAAAGAATATAAGAAAGTAGTAATAAGGACAACGGTTTAAATTCATTTATTCAACAATCATATAGGATAATTTTTTTATTTAAATAATGTTTATACTTGTGTTGTGAAAAGTAAGATTTATATGAACTAAAACTTTAGCTAAACTTAAGAATACATTATTCAATACACTTTTTCGAGGTTATTGACTTCTGTAATTAATCCAGATTTTTAGTAAATGTTTTTTTATTCTTTGCGTGATTGCATTAATAATTATGTTGAATATTTCTAATAGTATATATTACAGTCGAGGGCGCCACTGTGGCCGAGGCATGTATATTGTTTTACAGTCCTGCGCAGCGGATCGTAAATGGAACTGACAGGCATCGAGTGCCGTAAGCGACAGATTACGGCACGACAGATTACTGTTAGTTCCATTTTCGTCCACTGCGCAGGACTGTAAAATATATTTCAGTGTTAATCTGCATGAAGGATAAAATTATTGTTAAATGAGAAAATTGAGAACAAAATACATTGTTAATTTGTAGTGTAATTTTTTTGTTAAGCTATTTCATATATGTGTTAATTAGTTTTGTTGTTTTAATTGAAATTGTAATTGAAGGCTATAAAACTAAAAGGAATTGTGTTTAGGCTGAAATGAGATATTAAGCTTGTTCTATAAGGCGACATCACTTGTAATGATTTACATTATATATATTATCAATATATTATACAAATATTTTTAATATATTGGAGATATATAATTAACATGTCGTTTATTATTAGCATTATGTTGGTTATTAGTATTATTTTAATATATCAGCATTATGTAGTTTAGGCTTAAACGTGTTATGTAGAATGATATTTCCAAAAAATAGTATAAATATGGTTAATGTTATCAAAAGATGCTATTGTATCAATACATAATTATGAATAAAATCACCTGGTTCTTTTTGTGATTTACTACAAAAAGTGATGATCCATTATATAATACACATTGCATGTTTCATGCACGAGCGTTTAAAAATCAAAGGAAGTAAAGATGATGCTTGAAGTTTAGTGGTTTGATTTCTCGGTTAGCTATTTCAACGTGATTTTGTCTGAGGTTTGGTAGCGTTTTAAAGAGGGGGTTTGACTATGGAACGAAAAAGGGGATCGGGGAAGTCGCTGGACAGGCGGACAGAAAGACAGACAGGGCCGGAGACCGCTCATTACGGGCGGCGCATACGCGTGGAATGTGGCGGCTCGCCTCTTCTCGATACAATAAATATAGCATCGGCAAGTCCAATCCATTCAGCGAAGAAGAAAGAAAGAAAGAAAGAAAGAATGGACAAGACCGGATACAAAGTCGTCGTCCGTTGACGATCGCGATGTCCAGCTGAAAGCAAAGGTGAAGAGCAACCAAGAGCGACACAATGCCTACACATAGTAACGACATCTCCAGTTCAATCGGATGCCAGCAAAAAATACGAGATGTTTGTATAAACTGGAGCACAAGTGAATTGCATCGGCCGCGCGCTTTTTGTTAATTAAAGGGACCAAGAAAAATGAACAGTCAATTGATTCCTGCTTTCGTTTGCTGCTGTTTCGCTTCTATCAAGCCGAAAAGTTTTTCGTACTTTCGACACTCACAAATATATTAATTGAATATAACTGCAATTGAGAATATTTTAAAGGTTGTTGCACCGATTTGTTTCTCATATAAGGGTGTTTTTGTGGCACGAGTCATTCGACTCTTTCAACTCACGCATAAAAGCCAGCAAAATTCTTTAATTAAGAACGATAAACACTGATCCAACAGGATCGTTTTTTATGACTATGAAGTCGTATATTATGCTGTAATATATGGTACAAAATTCCCATACAATGCGCCCAAAATTGCG
Organism: Gryon sp. ZL-2020; assembly: GCA_022817425.1. NCBI lineage: Eukaryota > Metazoa > Arthropoda > Insecta > Hymenoptera > Scelionidae > Gryon > Gryon sp. ZL-2020. Next base: position 9,796 of record JABFPJ010001730.1, on the reverse strand, counting down.
TTTGAATTGCAAACTTATCTAAACTACTGATCCGCAAATCAAATGATGAATTGGGTGATTCCTTAGGGGTACATTAAGAGACCAGCATGCGCTACTTAAGAGTTGCCAAAGTGGCTGATCCGACCTTGATACGAACACCGATCGATCATCATGATCGCCAGTTTAATCGCCGCTTTTATAATTATTAATCTTCACTCCTTTCCGTCCTAACTTGTAATCAAATAACTGGTTGCTTTTGCATTATTTTCATCATTGAATATCTCATATATTACATTTTTTAACATTTTTTGCATAAAAGTTATGCATTTTCTATCCTAATGATTGATTCGTTATTGAAGATGAATTTGATTAGTAATCTAATGTGATTAGACTCTTAAACTTTTAAATAATTTTAATTTATGTTATATTCTTAATATAGAAGGAGATAAAGTTTGTATTAGCTATTAAACATTTACATCTATAATAATGTAAATATAAAGAAAGACGCATTAAAATGGGTATTGTATGAGTCTGTGACCATTGTTTCATATAAAAATACACATTTTTATCGAAAAATATTTTTATTCTTAAAATTATACTCGGTATAAAGCATATGTATTGCAGACATTTTACATAATCTTAGTAATAAATAAGCCATTTTGTAAGCTTCATTCTTTACGTTAATAAGACAACTGGTAAACAGAATTTTAGAATAAGTTTGATTTATGTTTAATTACTATTGTATTATGCTTAATCCAATATTTTGTAAATGAACTAACACAAACTGGAACATGTACTTTAACTGATTTTCTTATAAAAAAAAAAAAAAAAAAAAAAAAAAGATATAGTCTAGTAATATTGTTATTCAGAAATTTAAAAATATCTTAATTATAATAATTAGCCGATGTTAAAATGTATCTTATAAGAAGGAGACTTAAGAATTGAGTATACTTGTCTAGATTACATATACATGTCTAGATAAAATTATCTTTGTTATCTTCCTAAACATGAACATGTATGGTCAAACGTTTAATACCAAAACTAATTAGACTTAATTACATTCACTTTATTTTTCCGATTGTTACCGAAACTGATAAAATTTCTGAGACAAAATCCATTAATCATATTTTACTTTGTTTTATTTTTTAACTATCATATTAAGCAATTAAAATTTAATAATGTTGGTTTTTTCATAACGAAAAAGTATAATAAAGCAGGTTCCTGTATTCAGAGTTAATCAGCACGTTAGAAAACTCGTAAAGAGATACTGTGAAATATGTAATTTGGAGCGGGCATCGTCCTTATCTTGTCTTTTATCCGTATCGGTGCGAAGTCATTACGGCACGGACGCCTCGACCATTTACGATAAAACGAACCTTTGCAGAGACCAAGACAGACATAAGCTGATAACGTCACGCGCGTTATTAATTACCACAAAGTTTGACTGTTTGCAATTAGCATCCGATCAGTCGCGGTTAATTGCGCTAACGCGATTCATCGAATGCACCTTCTTTCGCCACCATTAATTATATTCTTCTCTCTAAGATGCCTCAGCTTAATCTTGTAATTTTTTTTAGCGACACCCCCTGCAGATAATAACTGTCTTCTATTTCGCCCGAAAAATCAAAATGCTAAGCGATAAATTACCTTTAATGTAAGATAAATTATTACGCTGATTGAATTTCATTGAAATATAATTTAAATGTCTTACGTTTTATTTCTTAATGTGACATCTGGATAAATTAGTTGAACTAAGTAGTTTATTATTGTATTTAAACTACTTTTTTATGCGCTTGCATTAGTTTTATTTTTGAATGGATTTATTAAACATATGTAAAGAATGCTCACTTCAAATTTTTAATTTTAAAATATACGTGTAAAATTAGTTATTTGTTTGCATTATCAATATATGAAGATGAAAAAAATTACACCTTTAAAACAAAATCAAGCAATTCAATAAATCTATTAAGAAAAGATTACTTTGATGAACTTCGAACCATGTAGTTTAAAGAGAAAATTTCAAACGTTATAATAGATTGTTTTGGATTTTTTTTCTGTTGAACTTGAAAATATAAAATGTTCATTTTGTAAAATAAAATGTAAAATAAAAAACAATAAAGATTGCCGTAGTATTATTATTAATTCAAATCGCGTTCAACGTGAGTATGAATGAACGAATGAGTGGGCGAACCATGCGAAGCCACTAGGGGAAACATTGAATGGGAAGCCCCACGGTGTCCACGAGTCGATTGGAGCTGGTTGCCGCAGAGAGCTGTCGTCCCTCTTAGCGATCTTTTAACTAACGTCAGTTGACCTACAATGAAAAAGTTTACCACTTTTATCACCTGTTATTCAAACCAATCACTCAAATATTAGGTTTTATAATTACTAACAGTTATCCTAAAGTAGATATAACGCTGAGAGATAGATTTTTGTTTAATTTATTTGCAAATATTATTAATAAAATAATACATAATGCTTCCACTTATAATCATAAGTTATTAGAATTTTTTTTAATTCAATAATTTCTTTAACTCGATCAATGTTGATACTAAGAATTGCGCTATTTAGAAAAATATTATCTAGATATTAGAAAAATAAATCTAGAAATTTAAATTAATACGATGAAGTGATGAACAATACCATAAAATTTGAATAATAATTAAAACGAGATATATGTTTAACTGTAGTTCTATTAAAGTAAGACTTTAATCAAAGTAATTGAACAAATCAGAACTGATAAGGCATGATCACACCTAATTTGTCACAGTTAAATTTGATCAACTTTGATCAAGCATAATTAGATCTAATCGTACATAATCAAATTCTACCGTATATGATAAAAATAGTTTTACTTGTGATTTATTATTATTCATTACTTGTTTTCTGCTTTTTGTTACAAAGTCTTTTTTTTGCGTAAAATACAGTGTTTACTGATGGAGCGAGAAAATACATTATACTTCTTAACAATCGCTAATTAAATTATGTTTTTACATGCTGGTCAACGAAACGATTTCATTTACTTTTCCTTGAATTGCAATTCTTTACTCGACTTGCTGCACATTCCTCGTCATATTTGTTACTTATTTACCATTACCTTCCAGTACAATTTGCATTTCGCAATTGAATTGCAATTAATTATCAAACTGAAAGCGTAATTCGCAATTTTGTCTTAATTGATTGCAAATTAAACTTGCCGAACTGCTTTTGCTTGATTTTACGACTTTCCAGGATATACGCATTTTATTTACATAATTTTCCCGTGCTTCAAACATTTTTGACGTACACAAAAAGTGACATCAATCATTCTGTGTTGTCAATATATGTCCTTAAAAATGCATCGTACATTTCCATCGATGTATTTGTTTTTGCCATTTTTTATCAATTATAGAAATTGACATGCATCAACTTAAAGTATCCAAAGATTCACGAAAAAACTGTGATCATGTAACAAAAATAAGGTTTCTTATTATGGCAATTTGTAAGCAAAGGCATATGCCATGGATTTTGACTCGACAAGAAACGTGCGAGTCGCTGCAGCAGCAACCAATCAGCGGGTGGTACACTTCTAACGAGGAGATTCCAAGATTTGTTCTTCATCCGTGGTAATATTTTACTTCCTAAAAAGTGTTCTCTCGCATATCACGCATTGACCGTAAGCAGTGGCGTAGCAAAAGTAGGGGCAGTGGTTGCTTGAGCTCCCACAGCTTTTTATCCGATAGAGGGGCGGGTTTGAATCCCTACAGACAAAATTTTGCTTAATAATTATTGAAAGAGTAAATTTAAAGTATATTATTTAAAAAAAAAGAAATAAATATCGTAGTTAAGTACGCAAACAAAATATGCATTTTTCGTATTTTTTCTGACAGTGTAACCCCAGAGGGACTACATTTTAAAAAATTCCGAGAAAAATTCAAATTTATATTGTAAATTTTCAATAAAAACATTTAAAAAATTCCATTTTTCATATGAATTTTTATGAATGTCATCCCTCTGGTGTCGCTCTGCCAAAGAAAATAAGTGAAGAACATTTTTTCCCTTTGAATTTCAATGATTAATATTTCGATGACTTATTCAAATTTCATGATCTGATCAACTTGAGCTTATGTGCGAAAATAACTTATAGGATCATATGCTTCTTCTTGTTCTTTTTCATATCTTCTTATGAATTTTCTACATATAAATTATAAAATAACTACATGCAGAATTACTAAATAAATATATTTTTCGGAATTCATCATACATGTTTGTTACAAATGTAACAAAAAGAATTATCGCGGAAGTAAATATAATATTATCGCGGAATGTATAAGCATAATGAATATAAGATTGATGCCATCAGTTTAATTGTGGTTGTTATAGCTTTCGACGCTGTGGTTAATAATGACATGATTATAGATTTATAGGAATGCTTATTGTTTAAGAAGCATTTAACTGTTTCAATAGCATAATATGTTGACAATACACCTTGCATATATACGAAAGACAAATCGTCGTACCAACAAGAAGTATCAACCTTCGAAGATCTTGTAATTAGTAGGAATCGACTATTAATCTGATGAACTAACGATTCAGTCTGGTCGATGTTTCATTTCTTTTGTCATCCCTTATATAGCATGTTGTATTCCTTTTAGCTTGATGCATTTTTGCAAGACGAACAGTGATCAAGAAAGAAATAGAAAAATTATCGAATCGATTCAAAATAATATTACTTAAGTCCGTTATGTTATAATTAAATATCCAATAATATTTGTAACTTTGATTATATAATTAAGAGATGAAATTCTTCATTTTCGAAAATCAATTAAACCCTTCATTAACGATATGATAAATTGATTTTGATGTAGTTTTATAAGCAGTTAATTAACAAATGTTTTGACACCAATAATTAGTACTTTAATGATTTCTAATTATCTTATAAAAGTTGTAACTCATAAGAGTAGTGACTTTTAAAAATTTAATTGGACTTTTAATTGGTCACTGATCATTTGAAATACGAAAGGCAATAAAAAAAGATAAATAGTCGCAATCATTTCTCTTATCAGAAATTGTGAAAACTCGGCAGGAGGCCAAAGGCGTCGTAATACCTGCAGTTGCGTTAGATTCACATATTCATTAGGTTATATCTCAACATTTGGCGACACTCAGCGTTATTATTACGTTGTATTTACGTAGATGCAAAAAGCATTTTCGTAAAAGGCAGTCTGTTGCAGTTCGACATTAGGCCGCAGAAATAGGAGGTACGCGCGTACGTATTTTTACCTGTTCGACGAGTTCCCAGTTAAGGCGCTATATAGTCTTGTGCAACTTGGACTTCACTTTTTCTTTCGTCGCGTACCAAAGTACCTCGACCTTTAGTCGTTCTAGTGTGGATCACTAAATTGTTATTCTTTTTTGATAAAACGTTTCTAGATTATTTCTACTTTTCAGTTATATATTGCATTTTATATGATATGATAAAATAAACTGGGTACATAAAAATGCCGCAAATTAATACAACGTCAAAATTTATTTGAACAGTAGATAATTATTACATAGAAAATTTGTGTTCATACAATGGTATTATCAAGTAAATGTAATTTAATTAAGAAAATATTTTCTGTGCAAATAATATAAAATAAAATATTTCTGAACAAATAATACTGTGCGGTAGTAAAATAATCATTTAACCACTGATTATACTCATTCGATTACGTTACAAGATCAAGTAATTAATGTCACATCAAATAGCGATGCTCATGATGTTCACTAGAGTTATAGGCTAAAACATTGAGTATGGTTTACTAGGGTGTTTTCTTTCGAGCATTAAGCCTACGTTTCTTGACCCTGCAGAAAGATACGGCCTTTTATTAGTGTCGTGGGTACAAAAGCTCGTGTGCCAAATGAAGATCAAGCATCCCTTGTGATTTGCCATAAGAGGGCGCGCGCATTGACGGACCTGTGTTGGTGGGGGCCATTTTGCGTAGGTGGGGAATTTAAGGGACGTAGGCATCGCAACGCAAAACTTGATTCCGGCACGCGCTGTCAACTCTCCACGTGCTTTTTTTCGATCGTGTTGTACTAAAAAAACGACAGAAAAACCGTGGCAATACAAACTTAAACGACACAGAAAATTTGATATAAAATTCGATTTATCCTTTTTTTGGCTAGTTTTGTGACATTAACTTCGTGTGTTTTGCAAGAATAATATTACAACAAACACGCGGCTTGAAACATAAAAATATTATGGTAATCGTAACGACCACCTGATGCAAGATTCATCGTACGACTTCGCTCGTAAAACGCATGTTCTAGTTTATCTGGTTTCACTGGTTCTCCGCCCGCTTTTTGAATGTTCAAACATCATCGTTTATTTGGATGCTTTCAAATAGCTCCTTTTGTTTTCACCTAAAAGAACATTTTTGGAGACAACTTTTTTCGAGTGTATTTTGTGGATGTAGCAATAAAAATCAATGACATATAAGTTTTCACTTTTACGTGATTATGGATGTGCAGAGTTATAAAAAAATGTGGCAAACTCAAAGTTTTTACACGGCTTATAATTCACATCCTGCAATGCTTGAGTTACGTGCTAATAACAACGATTTTCATTCATGGTTTCATTCCAGGAAACCTTCCATGGATGATGTTGGTAATCCTTCCACAGTTAATGCTCGGTGAGTACATTTTTAATTCAATTATAATATTATAATTTATCAAAAATTTCTCATTTTCCTTATTCTATAACGTTCAGTTAATCTACCATATATAATAACAGTATAATTAGACATTTAAAGAAAAAAGAAAAAAATTTAAACAGTATACAATAATAAGTTTATAAAATAAGAGCATGATAATGAATTAATAATAAATAATAATGAGTGCTTAATATTGAAACAAAATTTAATTACAACATAATTAAATTCAGCAAACATTATGTCACAAACGTAGTCAAGTAAATGTGACAATTAGAATTCATTCCACGTGACCAGAAACAGTATCTTTATAAATATATACTAATCTAGATGAAGAGAAGTTGATACGAATAAATAACTCCTCTAAGCACAGGAATAATTCATGATGTTGTTCAAGGAGTTTATAAATATTTTACCTGATGTTCACTCAGAGTGACATGCAATAAATTGTTGATAATACTTTATTGTACCGATATTTACATACTGTCATATATATTTACATAACAGTAATTTTGCCAAAATTCTTATGTAATACTAATTTAATTTTAATAACTTGAATTTTGAAATCTGAAAATATATAAATTACAATCCGTACAAATTGAAATTTCACTTTTATTATACAAGAGAGTTTATATACAAAAACTATTATTGTTATGATTCTTGTTATTATTAAATTTGACTGTTTTATTTGGGTACATGAGATTTAGTTAAGAAGTATTAAAGTAATAAGTGGCAAGTTTCTTGTATCGTCACATTATACAGAGATGAAACTGAAGAGTCTGAATAGTCGATCGCTAAAACATTTGGGAGATGTTATCGGCTAAAATCGGCTCTACCCCCTCATCTATTCTTCGACAACGGCCCATCTAGCGTCGTAACAATTGAACTCGTAATGGAATCACATTTATTCTTATTACTGGTCGAGGTCAACCGACTATCCAAGCTTCCACTTCCAAACACGTAAACCCCTCTCGATCGTGCACTTCCATTTATATTCTACACCAAACCGCGACTTTTTCAGCAACACTTTCAGCTCCAGTTTTTTCATCAAATTTTTTTTACTAAAAGCTTTTTGATCTTAGTGTATATAATATATTATCCTACACTTGAAATACAATTTCAAACAAGTATATTTCATTTATATATATTATATATTTTTTGTATACCTTATCTATTTTTAATGAATATATAAAATAACGAATTGTAATATTTAAATGTAAGGAATGATAAGTATTGATTTAAAGCTTAAAATAATATATGAATTGTATTCATTATTATATTAAAAAAATATTTTTTTATGGAAATTGTTTAAAAGACAATTCTACAAAAAAATTGTTGGGAAAATCTTTAAACTACTGTAATACCTAAAGCCAGTTTTAAAAAAGAACTTTACATTTAAGTTAAGAAACTGAGTAGTGCTACGCTGTTAAATATGGTTCTTTTTTTATTTTCTGGCAAGTTCATTAAGACAGTTCATTAAAAGTTGCTGTCTACATACGTCTCTCTGATCGATTTGTAAAGAAGCGAACGACAGAAAGTGAGTGAGCCATCGACTAAGAAGGTAGAATTTTTCGAAGGGAAGATAGGCAGACACGCCAGTCTTACTCAAGTGTTCGATGTCGAGTCGTTAAGGTATGCTAATTTTGGCGAATTAAACCATTATGGTTCACGACCGATTTCTCGTACGCTTCGTATAAAACTTAGGAATTTTAATTTGTATATGATGCTACATAAGCGGCGATTGCCTGTCGGAACCAAGCAATCGCTCGTAATTGCGGTGTGGCGCATCGCTTCTACAACGTCTCTGCACTTGTCTACTTTTCTTCACCAGTTTTTGGTTATTTGATATTAAAGTTTTATACCTAACGAAATGCTGTGATAAAAACTTTTTTCTTTTCGTTTTCTACATTAAATAAGCTCATTATATGTAGATTGATAATGAGTGCAAATGTTGCAATTCGAAAATTAGGTTCTTTTGAAAAAGAATTATATTGCTTTGTTCAACAAGTCAAAGTAACAGAAAAAAGTTATTCAACTGTATATTACGTTTTAATTATATTAATTTTATATTAAATTTAAGACATTTGTGAACAAAGCTTTTTTCTAAAAATAATACATTGGTAAAAATATAGAAACGAAAAATAAAGCGCAAAGAAATTAATTAAATTCCGTTTGCTTATGTGCAACGTTAAAGATAAAGAATCTAGTAAATTGAGACTTTTAATTAAGTTAATCAAGTTAGCATTCGAAAACATATTATTTTGTAGGAGCATTGCGTGCGAATGATTATGCACTTAATCCGAATCAAGGGGAATCAGGTGTTATCCCGGATAGAAGAATTTTCTTGAACGTGGGCGTTCGCGAGCGACGACCTTGGAGGCGTAACCAACGATTTCATTAAAAGCTTCACTATACATTAGTATTACAAAGTCGACACGCAAAATCGATTTACAACCGTTAATCAATTGATTGCTCATACAATTCAAATATTAACTCAACAAGTTCCATCAATCGACAGTAAAGGAAACAAATTTGATACAAGTTTTGCAATTTAATTCGAATGGAAACTTACTTTCTCTTTAGACCAACAATTTTTAATTTGAAAGTTAATAAAGCAGACAATATTATTTGAAAGTTCATGTAATAATTAAAAAAATGTCGTCGGTAATTCTTTCTCAAATGCCGCATAGTATTCTTATCAAATAATAATAAGAGTAAAGATTTATCCCAGCGATTTGGTTTAACATACACTCTCAGAAATAGAATTTTAAGACTAGCAGAATCTTGTAACTTTTAGCGGATTTTCCTCTTAAAATACGTCCAAGAGGAATTCTGCTATACTTTCCCCATTTCTAAGAATCACATGGAATTACCATGTGGAACTTCCACATGGAATTTCCACATACTGTTGACATGTAAAATTGATATTAAAGTGTATATAAAAAGAAATGTGGTGTTTCTATGTGGAATTACCACATGGAACTACCACATGGAATTACCACGTGGAATTACCATATGGAATTACCGCATGGAAATACCACATGGAAATACCACGTGCATTACCATATGGTATTATTTACAAATCGTGAAAACTATAATATTTAATCATATACAGAACTGAATTTCGGTTGATTCTGCGTAGT
>JABFPJ010001729.1:0-23472 GCA_022817425.1 Gryon sp. ZL-2020 | reverse complement strand
TGTATGGTCAAGATGTGGCTATGGCATGGTTACCAGATTAGGGCCCGATAAGACCACCCATATGTTAACCATGACGCGGTAACCAGTTTTGGTCCAGATCAGGCCCAGGTCGGGAATCCCATTATACACAATTTCCGACTGGGGCCATATAAACACCCGGCGTTACATGCATGGTCATAGCCCGATTTGAAAGTCAGGATGCCCTACCTGGGCCATTCTTGGCCCTTACAGGGCCGCCATTAAAAAAAAATAAATAATGTCTCACGAAATGCTATTTTGGCCCCAATCGGGCCCCAATCAGCCCACCATTAATCTGGTATTAATCAGGCAAACCATATCAGAGCCACATCTGAAACATGGCATGCCCGATTCCATTTCTACTAGGGATGTAATAAATGTTGTGCAATGTTCATTCATTTGTTGAAAGAAAGAAAAAAAGTTGGAGAAAAAAGTGTTTCATTTGAGCACGATGAAATTAGACGTAAAGAAAACAACATTTATGGCGAAGTATAATAAGATGAATGAAAAGGTAGGGAACTGTGTAAGCACATGTAACTGTGGTAAAATTAAATTTGTCTAAAATAGAGCTCAAAGTGAAGGTTAATGGAACAGAATTCAGTTCGAGATGTAAAAAGTTGTAGGAAAGTTGAAACTACATGAAACATCGTTAAGTTGAGTGAAATCCAGTTAATTTGAAACTGCACTAATTGCCGGTAATACAAATTCATAGAAAATGTAATTAATTTTAATTTGCTTTACTGTATATTGCCGTAATGTGAGTCAAACAGAATCACGCTAAATATAATTTTATCATCGTGTTGACCCTTTTTGTAATTTAATGGTAATACATTTTGAATGGGATCATTTAATTTAATCGTAAAAATCATGAATGATTTTTAATTTTTCCGATTGAAACATTCTTTTATTTATAGCAATTTTTTTTATACAAAACTATTGACTTCAGTTGTGAACAATTTGATCAGTCAGCTGGAGAGTGCGTCGTAAAAGTGAACGGTCAATTTTGCCTACGAAACAAATAGCGCGAAAATTTCTATTTATTTTAGCGGAGAAAATAAATGTAGTTTTCACAAAATGTCCTTTTTATCTCGGCTTCTCGAAGATCAAACAATTTCGCGACCCTACGCCCCCCACAGCAAACTTTCCAACAAAATGTATTCGACAATTTTCCAAAACAAATTCCGGAAATTTCCACGCGTAAGCTCTCCGCTTGAAAAAGTATTGCGATGTTTATTCAATTATTACCGCACGCGATTTACATATATCTATCGTAGGTATTCCGCCGATAACCACGCTACTGAATTCATCCGTGCGTTATTCCATCTGATAATAAATGTCCGAAAAAAGCTTTATTGGCCAGTAGAGAAGACGCTCGGCTCCCTCCGCGGTCAATTTAGTTTGGTCATAAACAATGAAAACAATTTTTTCTATTTATCCCTCGATCTTATAAATAAATTTGCGATAAAACATGGCCGAGCTTCTATGCTGAAGACAAAAAAATCTCGTCGTTCGTGCTAGACTATGATCATTTATAGAGGGTATTTGCGCGTGCCAAGCAATGACAAGTATATTCAATCGTAATAAAAAAAGACGAAGAAATAGTCGGGTGTCATAATAAAAGGAAAACCAGTACGAGGGTAAAAAAAAACGAAAGTATAACGAAGGGCAAGAGATAAACACGCAGGCGTATTTGCGTCGGGAGAGCTATTTCGTCGAGCCATTTATTTTTTTCGCAGGCACGTTGAGTTTTGGGCGCAAATTGACTTTCGACCCTTCGAGATGAGTCGAGGGACAGAGAGGAGAATCCAGTGGCGCCACGACCTTAGCGCAACCGCTTTCGGTCTCTCAGCACTTTTCGCCGATTTCCGTCAGCTATCGTTATTCCGCATTCGTCGCGAGAAGAAATTATCAAAGACTGCTGCTGGTGCTGTTAGGGTGGTTGGATTTTCGACGAATGAATCATCGGCGCGTCGACTGACGCGGCAAAACACAAAGAGGGAGACGACCCTTCGTATTATTCGTATCACGCGACTTTACCAAAGCGCAGTGGTTAAATTTGCAAAATTGTTTACGAGTTGCGCATGCGTCGATATACATTCTTTGGCTTTTATTTTTTATTTTTACTTTTCATACCGTCGCTTTTTCACTTTCTGCATTTCTGTTCTTTATTTGCGTCCCTCTTTTGTATGTCTTTCTCTTGTTTAAAGGGGAGATCTTTTTTTTTGCATCGATATTTATGATTACTGTTACGACCAGGGGGAGGATCTTTAATGGGGCGCCATTTTCGCCCAAACTTCGCCCAAGGTATTTACATTAGGATTTAATAACTCTTAATAAGTGTCCTGAAGTTTTGCGCAAAGTTGTCGTGTATATTGGCGAATATTTCGTTTAAGTTCTGTTGTTAAGGGAGACTCAGCGAAAGAGCTTGATATCGCGACAAAACAATGCCAAAAGGATACATGGCAAATGAAGCGTTGCAAATTTCAAACGAAACTTCAAGTGCGAGTTTGGCTTGCTGCAGACTGGATAGGGTATCGGACTACGAAATGTCAATAGGAGGAGGAAAGGATTCTTACTATAAAGCCAGCGAGAGGGATCGTGCTATTCGTATAGATAGAATGAATTTTGCATGGATAAATGTGATATTTGGCAAGAAATAAAGTTTTATGACTGTTCAATTTTGAATTTCGTTTGTCTGCGAACATGATTTTAAGAAATGCCAAGATAAAAAAATGATAAAAGCCAAAAGGGAAGATGTTTTATTAAGATCTGTTGAAGAGATAAAAATACATAAAACATTGCAATTCTTTTACATTTTCTTGTAAAAAACGCTATTAATAACAACGTTATTTTTCTATTTAAAGAAATACAATTTTATGCAACGAAAATTATTTTTAAACATGCATAAATAAATAAAAGTAAAAGCTGCATTGATTCCTTCACGAGAAGTAATTAACGAAGAATCGACAGTGATATATTTCAGCAACACAATTGTGTTCAATTAAATTTATCCAATGCATTTAGGGGGAAAAAAGGTTTTCGCTGTATTTTTGCCGGCATCTGGCTGCATAAATTTATGAACCGCGTGGCGCTTGCAGCAACAGTCAAGTTAGATAGTAGATAAAAGTTGCTGATAAACTTTGTTTCTGCGTTTATAATTTACAATAACAACAAATCTTGTGTATGAAAACACGAAAAACACATTCGCTTGTTTTACGCATGCAAAACAAAATTGGATTAATAATTGCCGCGCGGTGGCAACAACTTTTTTACGACTCTTACTTGGGAGATTTTGCTCTCTCGAACGATTTTTAAATTAGATCTAGGGAATTCTCGCGGGTATCAAAAAGCGCTCGACGTCAAGTGACGAATCGCGCCGAGTCATCGTGGTGCAATTTATCGATTCGCTGTATGCGTTTGTGTCTGTGTACGTTACAATTTATGTATGCATGAAATATATATATGTGTGTATATATAAGCACCATACACGTTTGTGAGTATTAACCGAATACGGTCCAGAAAAATTTGCCGAAATTTGTTCAGCGCGCGGGGTTAAAAATGAATATATTACGACAAAAATTCCGCACGCATTATCACGGTGGGTCTACAAAAAGCGGCGCAGCAGCTTTTTTCGTCGAGCAAAATTCGCTTTGTAATTACGAGAACTGCATCAGTCAACAGCGCTGCGTTAATCTGCGCGTTTACGCACGCGATGTAGTTGAATTAACTCGAGTGCGGTTGTTTCAGCTACTTCATTTTCCTTCTTTTTTTTTGCGCGCGCGGGCACGCTCGTCTTTTTTTCGGCGTGACATTTTAGAATTCGTCGTGGAATTATGGCAATTTACCAAGCTGACGAGGAAAGAAACAAATTCATAATTAAAAGCGTCGAGAAACATTTGCCGCGTGGCGTTAAATGTTTGCCGAAACAAACGATAAACAAAGAGAAGCGCGTTTTATTTATTTAGTCGACATATAGTATAGCTTCAGGTTTTCTCATATTTCGCGTCTCTTTCTTCAGTACAAACGAAACACTTCTCTTCTTTGTTGGCACGTTCGCATCTCTCACCCCATGCAAAATTTGCCCATAATGGCGCTCGGTGAAATTTCATCATCCTTAGACCAAACTAACTTAATCCGGTCTGCAAATGTCAGTTCCCGACGGAGCTCCCCTGCTCGATCGCGAAACCAAAATACAAATAAACCCCATTTGCAATTACATTTCGATTCACATGTTAATGCAATTCTTCTTTTTTTTCGCATTGTCGAGTCTTCCCAACTCTCTCTCTCTCTCTCTCTCTCTCTTGGCGTCAAGATCGTCGCGCGCAATTCCAAATGTCAAAGTGTCGAAAAATTGGGATTTCGAACTGGTATGACGTTTGGCAAGAAAAATTCAAGTTCGATTCAAAAGTCCCCTTCGACAAAACACTCGAACGCAATACACAGCCGAGTATAGCCACTCGTGGATGAAAAAAAAACCACTTCACCGAAACCTCATAACTTAATACATCATCATTCTTTTACCAAACAAACCGAAACCCATCATCCCCAACCACGACTCTCGACGAGCGGTAACCCCCCTGCCGTCCCCCCGGCACCCTTTAATAACTCATCCCGCGTGTATGCAACCTGTCCATTTAGCGGACGTGCACCGGGTTGGTCACTTTTGAAAATTGAACAATAAATTTCTTTTGAACGTCTCACCGGAAAAGCCGGGGGAATTATTCGGCGAAAAAAATGGTCAAAAATTCGAGCTTTTTTGATTTGTAGGGTCGTCGAGAGCTTAATGGAATTTATTAAGAGTTTTTTGTTTTACACCGCGAGAAAGTGTGTGACGCCGGAAATACACGTTTTTGTTCAAAGCTGAATAGTTTTGCAAGAGTTTGCGGAAATACTGTTGCAGTGGGTTTTCTTTATGCTTGCTTTTTTGCGCTACTTTGTAATGTATTCGGAAAGTTGCTGCAGGAAGTATAAACACACGTTTGGGAAGACTTCGATCGACGGATGAATTGACGGGCACGTTTTTTTTTCGTACAAATATTTTTGTTCGAATTATAAATGAACTTTCGCAAAAGATTCGACAAATTTTGCTCGTTTGCACGAAACTTTTTGTTCGTGATTTAAAGAAGTTTTAAAGTCTACGGAACAAGTCTCAGATAAAAATTTTTGTCACGAAAATTTGGTAGAAAATTGTACAAAAAAGGTGTGTTATATTATAAGGATAAAAATGAAAATATTGTATTCCATCTTTTGTTCAACATTTTATTGAAATGTAAAAAAGTGTAATGCTGAAATGAATAATGTTGAAATTCTATGACCACAAAAAAAATGATCGCGTGTATAATGAAAGAATCTCATTTTTAAATTAAAAGTGCCGTCAAGTATTCTTGAAAAGCAATAGTTAGCTGAGTGTATTACCTACTGACTGAACAAAATTTTCTCTACTACCGAGAATGTCAGCAACTTGTGTATTCTAATTTGCAGAATATTTTGAATTTCAGCAAACACATAAAACCTACTCAGCTAAATGCGTACGATCTTTGCGATACTCCGAATCATAGGCAACGTAATCCTTTCAACGAATTTGCAGAATATTTGGAATATTGTACCAAAATTCCATCTTTGTTTTAAAGTAGGTCAAAATTCCACAAATAACTATTTCATTTCGCGCTTTTAATAACGATCTGGGTCTTGTGTGCTTTATTGAAGGGTCGACCGAAATTATATTCTGATCCAGTACTGTAATCCCACTGGATATCTTTGTTTTCAGCTTTTATATATTGTCTTGCTGAGCTTTTTCTTTTTTTTTTCTTTTTTTTTAAATAAGTGAACTTTACATTAAAATAATATGTTAGAGGTTTAATTTTTCTAAAATTTATGAGAAATAATATAATGCAAATGAAAGAAGATAAATTAAAAACAAATAAAATTTTTAGTTTAAATTTAATTATTAATCCAAATAAAACTTTATATATTATGATTTTATAGATAAAAAATTAAATATCTGTTTTTACTTGTACATTATTTTTGTCACAAAGTACAATTACATGAAAAAGGAAGCAACAGCTACCTTGAACTTCCTCAATACTAGAACGCTTCATTGAATTTCACATTTATTGTTCAAATTTGTAGCAGACTTGATATCATGAATTACCAAAGAGCCTGTCTTCAAGCAAGACAAATTTCGGAGTTTACAATAAATATTCTCATTCGTTCTTTTTTCTCTCGTCGCACAATTTTCCCTAATACCAGCCAACTATCTACGTAGATTCGTCGATCTACAAAGAAAAGGACGAGAAGAAAAACAAAAAAAAAACGAAGAAGAACGGAGAAAAGAAAACTCGTCTCGTGAGAAAAAAGATGGCGCTGGCGTTGGGACCTGGATTGATAATTTTGTGCGGATCACAAGGCACTTTTTGTCGCTTTCTCTCCCCGTTCATCCTTTTTTTCGGCGAAAAGAATGTTTAGATAAGGGTGGGACTTCAGTACGTATTCTCATCTCGACAGTTCTCTCCTTTGGCATCCCCATGGGCTAGGACGTGACCCGCACGGGTCACGTCGCAGTTTCCATGGAAACCGTCCGAATGCAAGCGGCGCGCGATCCCATCCTATCCGGCCCTATCCCGTGCAATCCGTCTCCGTCGATCTTTCTCGTTAGCCAAAGCCACGCGCTCCGAATCCAAATGCGGCATGCATTAGGACACAAAGGGGGAATGGAAGAGACACACCGTCAGCTCTACTACTATCTGCGGTAGCGGAAACCCCGGACCCGGAGTTTCGTCGTCGAAGCAGAAAGACGCAAGGCACCCTCTTTACCCTGCCACTCCACTCCCCCCCCCTCCTTCTCCTTTTCTTTACTCTTCCCACTGTGTTTCTCTGTCTTCACAGAAGCGTCGTTCTCAGCGTCTTAGCTGTACCAAAAGAAGACACCGCAATCGGCTTTTATCTTGCCACGCCGACTGATTTCGTTAATCCGCGCGCACACGCCGATCGACAAATTGATCGAACGGCTCGCGCTAATGCACGCAATCTCTCTGTCGGAATTTACATCAACCTGATCGAATTATTTGTTCAAAGTCAAGCTGTAATGATGAGCCGCATCGCAAATGTGACGCGCAACTTGGGCTTCAGGCTTTTCACGACGACTTTTATTTGCTCAGCTGATACAAAAGATATTGCGCCACTCACCGAGATGCAAATATTTTATTTGCAGTCGGTGGCGAACAATCTTTGTTCGTTGCGACAAATTATGTCAATACACGTTCAATTTATATCCACAAAAAAATCTCTACTCCAGAGAGAGAAAAAGAAAGAGAGATCCAACGACAAATTGCATTGGATATTGACGTTAGCGTTGTATGGGAAATGATTCGTGCATGAGAAATGATTAAACGTATCGGAATTTATTATTTGCGTTTTGTTAATCTTTATTTTGCGATAAAATCATTTATCAAGCATTTATATTTGCAATAATTTTAGAATATGTAAATATATATGTATCGACTTTTTGCATTGTTTCGTTTCATAAATAATTCATTGTTGCTTTTTATAATTGCAAAATTAAATTAAAACAAGAATTTTAAGTTGAAAATGTATATCAATATTTAATGTAAAAAAAAATATTATTTAGTTATATTTGATATGCCAATGAACATGTATATAATATTTCAATTTTAATAATGTTTACAGTTTATACTGAATATTTCATATATGTAGTAATAACTAAGAGACAGCTTATTATTAATATAGAATATTGCTTAGCAGAGATAAAGTGTTGAATTATTAAATGTTTTGATTTTGAGATAAGATTAAGATTATTTTGCTTGGAAATTGATATTTTGTCGTTGATACTTGAATTTCAACTAAAAAACGAGGATATCTTTTGGGGATATAACATCTTATTGTATTTGGATTAGAAGTGCAACTACTTTCACAAGTTTTTTGACTGGAAGAACTTTTAGAGTGGAATTTATATGGTTTCAGCTTGTTTCGTGCGAAAGTATTGATATTTAAAAGTTCGACTTCTCGGAGAACAGTGATTTTAATATATCGAAAATAAAAGTAGTTAAAAAGGATACGAAGTTGCTTCATAGATTTATAATTATTATTTTATAATAATTAATGGTAAATGACATTTAAAAAATTAATGAACGTAAATTAGTTATGTTCTGTAGAATAATTATTTCATATTTGAAAAATTACATTTATGAGTAAATTACAGTTTAATTTGATTTTAAAATCACATTTTGTGTCATTTTAATACAACTACGTGCATTGGTAACGAGATTTGAATGATAAAAATCGAGAGATTTAATTAAAAGTAATAAAAAGAAAGATGCAAAATACCTGTACAAATTGTGAATAAAATATTTTTACATCGAATAAAGAGTTGCATTAAAATGCAACCATTTATATTACGAAATATAACGCAAAGCAGATATTTTCCTTTGAAGAGTATTGCACTTTCTATGTTAGATTAATAAATACTACAGTGTTTCATACAAAATCTAAAACAGTAACATAATATACGTAAGTGGTCCCTGCAACATTATATAACTGATTATTAAAATCTTTTTCAAATTATTTAAATCACATAAAATTACATGATGTGTTTACACATTATTTTCAACTGTAATTAATAATTATTTATCCATCTCAAGCACATTTTTCATGAAACTACTAAAAATGTTTAAATCATAAATAGAACTTGTTTTTTAATTCAAGCAGATTAAGCAATTAGCACAGCGATTTTATATTTTCACAAACCATTAATTTAACGAAGTATGCATTTATTGATTATAACGTTGAAAGAGAATAAATCATAAATAAATTAATCATAAATATTGAAAAAGTTTCGTCAGAAAGTTGTCTGAAATGTCAACTCGGCAATGCAATCAGTTTAATTAGCAAGACGCAAGAAAAACTAAATGAACGCAAAAATGGTGAGCCATGAAACTACTTTAAAGTCTTAGGAACAAAACAGCGAGGGCATTCATTTGTTAATTAATTAAGTCTTCTGGACGCGAAGTCGGTGGGCCGCAATTAAGTATCACAAAAGTCACAAAACTCCATCTCTTCGTCTTAATGATTTTCCAAGCGGGCGACATTTTCGCGCGATTCATTTTCCCATAAATTGTTTCGTGAAATAACAATACTCTCGTTTCGAGACGAGAAATAAAAGTCATTTTGAAGACAAAGATAGCGAGGGTGTGGCGCTTGCGGCACGCGCAAAAGCGACGCGTCTAAATAAACGCAGCCGAGTAAATACGCTACATGGGGTTGGGATTATGATTTGAAATTATGAATGGACGGGAAGAAAGGGGAGGGCAGGAGATGGGATGACGACAAAGGGTCGTTTGTAGAGTTGACCGGTTATTAAGATTGGGAAGGATAGGTGCTTTATTGCGGGATTAAGGGCTCGTTAATATTTCATTTTGCAGCAAGGTGGCGAAGGGTGCGGCGCCGCTCGTTCGCTAGCTCACTCGTCCTCACGATGGAAAAAGAAAAGCGGCATTACGCACTGACGTGAAAGCGGAAGACGGCGCGAGTATAGAAGGAAACGTTTTACGGGACAAAGAAATAGTGCTCTTAAAAGGAATTTCCCGCAGCCGAGTCGAGAGATTTTGATTGGCCAAATTGTCGTCATTTGTACGCTCGATTGATCAAAAAGATTTTGATACGTTCACAAATGGTCAAGAAAAGTTGTGCTCATTTGTTACGTCTTGGATGCGGATCTACCGTAATGATTTTTAATATATTGCCGGATTATCTTCAAGGGAAAACACATTTTTTCTTCAATTCGAACTTTTTACATTTTACTCTTTCTATTTGTTAAGGTTTATATGAGTTTTCAAATGATATCGTGGAAGATATTTTTATACATTAATTACGATTGGTATAGCGTACAATTTCAAATTAATATTATGAAGCATTAATTTGATTCTAAATAAATCAGTTTTGTATAGAATTGAAAGTTCAATGATTAAACATTAGTTACATCTAAACAACAAATTTGTAGTCGAAATAATAACATTGAAATAGTAATGATAATAATAATTAATTCTGCGAAGCCATAATGTTATGGTGAAATTATCATAATACGTTGAAAATGCAAACATGTTAATAAAACCAATATCTGACGTTGCCATTCGTACAAAGTTACTATAATATCATCACATCCATTTTAGCTTTCAAATACAAAGTTTGAAACTGAATGTTTAAAACTCAAAATGATGTGTATGGTTGGCAATTACATAATGTCGAATATATGTTTAAACGAGGAATATGAAAATATTCATATTTCAGTTAACTAATACTAAAGTTGTTGTTAAATATATACATAAAAAATAAAAAAAAAACATTTCAAAACACTTGAATTATCATTAAAACAACATTCAATTTGTTGTCAATCATTTTACATCGTAAAAATAATTTCATCCTGGAAATTGTGGGAGAAAAAAGGAATTCAATTGAAAATTCAATATTAATAAATTAAAGCGATAATACGTCTTTGATAGATGATTCAATATGGAAATGAATTTTTTCAATATAGACAATTGACGTTAAGTCCCGTAGAGCACTGGATTATCGAAGTTCACAGTTCTTTGGAGTTAGTGAACCCAAAAGTTACGGCCCTGGGAGTAACCGTGGCGGATTTGGTTGCACGTAGTAACCAAACGGCAGGTCACGCGGGACGCTCTCAAGATGATCCTTGGAGTCTTAAAAAGCTTACGGAGTAAGTATTTTGTGGCTTCTCGGAGACTCGGCGCGGGGAACGCGGCACGAAAGTTCCGACGGCATCCCCGGAGACGCGAATCCGCTGAAAAGCGCGCGCGCTACCGCATTATCTCGCTTTTCTTTATCTCAAAGAAAATTCTTCCAGCGTTACATCTTTTTTATTTTATTTCTACCCTCGCTTTTTTCTCGTTCTCTCGTTCTCTCTCTCTCATTCCTTTTCTATTCCTATCGTTCTTTCTCAGTCTTTTTTTCTCTCTTACTGCGCCTTCACGTATACTTTTTCTGATTTCTTTTTTGACTTCGACAAAGAACGCTGCGCCAAAGTTTCTTAAATTGGATCGTGATAAATTCATATTTAAATATACATCTCTATTAATGAACAGAGACAATGAGGACGAACGAATTTTCGCGCAACTGACATTATATTGAGTGTTAAATTGGCGTGATTTTTTGAAAGCGAATCTTGCGGTTAGATTTTAACGAGTCGCCTTTCGTCGTGATTAAAAGACACAAGTGTTAGTTTTGTTTTTGTACGGTTGTTACGATTTTTCAGAATAAATTAAAGCAAAATGTTTGTTGCAAATGACGAGGCTAAATGAAAATGAGAAATAGTTTTTCAACTTAACCGTAAGTTTGGCTTTAATAAACCAAAACCGAGTCTTTGCTTCCGTTCTGGAAATATAGATGATAAAAAGGAAATATTGAAATGTAATTCAAATATCGTTCTAGGAATTTGAAAGTTCGAATTTGAAATGTAAAATGAATATATCTGAGTGAAGGTACTAAATTAAAGTATTGAAATCAATAAAGCTGCCATCGATATTACGATATTATATACGTTGTAAATTATTGAAATTGCTGTGTGGTATGAAAATTATATAGTTCCGTGGTGGCAGCAGTTTGATGGAATTATCCGAGTCAACAACTAATAAGAAATTGATATTTAAATTAATTTTCAAAACGAAAATGCTCTACTCCACCGTTCATTTTACAAAAAAGAAATTCATTTAAGTTGTCGAAGTTGAGATATTTTTGAAAAGTACAAAAAATATCTGTTAAACGTTACAACTTGTGGAAAAACCACAAGCTTCCAAGAATGACGATGTGAAATTTAAAAACCGGAGAAATGTCGACTTAAATTAACTCGACAAAATTGTTTTAACGAAAAAAAAAAAATTATATATATTCTTAACTTTTCTCTTGTAATAGACCGTGGTATAAATCCTGTACTAACATTTATTTTTGAACTTTTTGAAATATTTTTCACACAATTTTTTTTTGACGAACACTAATTAAAAAAAACTTTTTTCACACAAAACTTTATTAATGAAAGCAGTACACATTATGAGTGGGTAATTAAGCTAAAGTAACTGGATAGCATAATCTGACAATTGAAATATATCCGGTTTAATATTGAAATGAACAAATAATAATAATAACATTTAAAATTAAAGTAAGTGCGCATTTAATACGCTGATAATTGTCATAAATTTTCAAATTAAACTCAAACGTGTAATATGTGAAATTTTTATTATTCCTTAAATATTCATTTCTTCGTCACCAAAGCACGCACTGCATAATCCACGTTGGTCGTATCACGTATTCCAAAATCCATTGTAATCCTTTTTCGTACCTAACTTTTTAATTTGTCCGCGTTATAAAAGCCCCGTTCTTCTTAATCTCCGACAATATCTTTGAAAATGTGGAATCTGAGGCACGCGCGCTCACGTTTGCTTTATGAGATATTGTGGATTTTAATCTAAACAACTTTTCTTTGCATTACGCGCATTCCTTCTTGTTACGAAATTTATAAAACTGCTATTGACCTCGGTTACAAAAAGTAAAAAAAAAAATGTTTATTGCTATTTCCGCCACGCCGGTCGCAATTTCGACAAAACCAATTTGAGTGCAAAGTGGACGAAGTAGAAAAAAAGAAAACATCGAGAGCATTTCGAGGTTAGTTCGGTTCTGCGGCTTAAATGGGATTTTGGGATTCTGTGTAATTCGAACAGACAACTGTGCAAGTCGAAAAAAGTAATCGAGTTTTTGTTTCTAACAAAAAATTGCAAGAAATGATTTTTTGTATTCATTGGAAACAATTTCAGACGTCGATCGTTTATTATTTTTTATGAACAAATATTAGATACGCAAAAAGAAATGCCTTTTTTCAATTTCATAGGATTTACTTATAAAAATAATGTTACAGCCCTGTGACTAATAGCCCATCTGCCGTCTGGAGTATACCTGCGAGCTGAGTTCCTTACTGTATATTCAACACAAGAAAAGCGACTGAAAAACATTTTCAAAAGAGATTCAACACCTTTGAAAAGAAATCAAATGATTTCGAACCGATTCCTTATGTGGGAGTAAAGTAACTGATAGAAGTTTTTTTTTTTTGAAAGATAATCTTCATAAAAGAAAGTTGAAGTTCGAACATATGTTTATTCCAGCAATAATCTACTGATCCAAGCTTTATTGTGAATTTATGTTTCATAGTTTAGTTTCAAAATATATTCAAACAAACGCTTATTTTGCGATGAATCATTACGTTGGAAATAAAATAAATAAACGTAAACTATAATTATTCTGTAACAATTTTATCCGTGATATATTTTTAAATACTAAATTTACTTGTACAATTTTAGTTTGCAGCTATCATTTTAGTATCGGTTTATTACATTTTCTATGAGGAATAAATAAATGTTCATAAAAAGTGAAAGATAAAAAAGAAGTGAAATAAAAAAGTCAATTACGTTGTGGAATAAAGTTTAATAAAAAGAGCTTCCCTTGAAAATGCGAACCGCATCGTATCGTGGAAAGACCGATTGGTCCCTCAATAATTCATAATATAGCCGTCGAAATTTTTTAGCCATGCAATGACGATGGAAATAGCAGAGCCGTCTGCCGCTTTTGCAAGATCAAAAAACTGCGACCTTTATATCGGCGGGAAATTTAAATTATCGGTCGCGACGGTGCCTTTTTTTTTGGTCACGGCTTGACCTAGGACAACGTGGCGTTATTACACGCGGTTTGTGCGTACGTGCCGCGCGGGAAATTCGTATGGAAATGATATGTAAATCGCACGGATTATACGCGGATTGTGTATAAATTGGAGCGTATGTAATTTGCGGTATGGATTGAGTTTTTGTACGCAAGATGTAGAAGTAAACTTTTTTTGCAGCCTAATAAATAATGATCAGTTATTATTATTAAATGCACTGTAATATCGGCAATACCACACGAGAATCGTTCAAAAAGAAAGATGTGTATATACGCACATATAAATTATATAAACATCAGGTTTTGTTCGGCAAAAAGCGATACTTCAATTAAAGTTGACATTTACAAAATGTATAAATCAATTTGAATTTGCCGCCACACTGAGACGCTGAATTTAATTTTTAATGAACGTTTGTCGGATACAAATTAAGAGAGAAACAAGTCTTTTTTGTTTGCATGTGAATTACATACTTATTATCGGCTTTTGAAAGGCGATACAGAGTTTTTTTTTGTCTTGACGTTCGTTGCGTTCTTCCTGTATCAATTTTTTTCTGATTTAAAATACAAAACCCAGGATGTATATCGGGATTTGTAACTGTAATGTGATAGTTATTTTTCGAACAATGATCCTTGAAGTAAAAGGGCCCTGTAAATGTTCCAAGGAGGACGTCTCAAAGACTAATGCATAATAACGTAAATGGATTTTGAAGAATCGCGTTCAGGTCATAAAGCGGTATCCGGTCGTCTTTCCTTGCGCCAATGTATATTCTTTTTTGGTTCGTATTGCAGTCGCGTTCCTATTAATTCATCGCGAATCCGACGACTCGACTCAACCTGATGCTAAGAACGCTACGACCATGTCATAAATGAAGGATTTATGATACCCATGGCGGACTTCTCGCAATGAACAGTTTTATGTGCGTTATAAGCATACGTGTCTTTTAAATGAACTCAACGGCAAATTCACGCCCACCAAATAAAATTGATTAAACGATAAAAAGAATAGACTAGATAAAATGATAATAATGTATATTCTTGTAACTTTATTATATTAACTGAAATACTGAATAATTTAAATGAATACGAAGAAAAACTTCTTTGCTTTTTAACATAATAATAATAATAATAATAATAATAATAATAATAATAAATGATTTTTTTCAATTGCATACTTTTAAACGTACTCATCTCATACAGATAACTTTACAGTCAGAAAATAACTTTATTACAAATTACCTAGACTCTGCAGTGTGTATTTTCAATAAAATTCAAGAAAATTATATCAATTATTATTGAAAACACAGTACACTAAGAAAAATAACTTACAATAAATTACTGTTTAAACAGTAACTTGAACACAGAATTCCCATTAACCGAATAAATTCTGTCAAAAACTGGAATATTTACTTTCTGAACACAAATTTTTATTGACTTTTTCAAGAATTTGTGTGCATGAAAGGAAAATTTTTACTGTTTTTAACAGGAACTTTCATGTTAATGGAAATTCTGTGGTCAAGTTACTATTTAAACAGTAATTTATTGTAAATTATTTTTCTTAGTGTAATTATTACAAAAAAGTTTAGTCATGTTTTTGTATTATTTTGTTTTGTTCCGAAATTGCTAGAGTAATTTCTAATAAAACGGTTTTCTTAATGTATTATTATTAAAATATAAAAATCAATTCGTAAATTTGTTACGATAAATTAAAGTCTCTACCTAAATAAAAGTTCCCTATAAGCATTTATCCAAAACAACTGATAGTTTCACCAAAAGTTTGCGTTACATTTGGGGAGACAAAAAGGTTTGCTTTCAAGTTGATGGTGTAGGTGGGGAAGCGGGAAATTCAAATGTCGCAAAGTGCACGGTTGGTTTTTTTGCAGCCGCGCTTGATCTTATCCGACATTAAAATTCATTGTACACGTGTAATTCGTGTTGTTCGCGGCAGATGGCATTAAAGTGAGGTGCATAATCGCGTCTGGACGTCACGGTTCTCGGGCTTCGTATGGTTAAGTAGATAGGCGCGCGTTTGGAAAATGAAAGCGATAAATCAATGATTCGAAAAATGAAATTTTCATCGTGGTTTTTGCAAATGTTGCCGCACGCACCGTATGGCTTTGACTCGCCCTAAGCCCCAAACTAACGCGCGTCGGGGGGGATTAGCCGGCATGCAGAGTCTAATCCTTTTGCCTCGTTACGTATACGCGTATAATATTTCACGGGCATTCTTCACGATGCAGTTTTTACAAGTTCCCTTTCTGCGCTCTCCCTCGGCTCCCTTTGACCCTCCTCGACGAGAGAGTGCGCGCACATGTCGCGTACTGAACAGCCATTTTTCCCGAATACCTTTTTTGCTTCTTTTTTTTCTTTTTTTTTTACATTTTTATTCCTATTTTTTACTTTCTTGTTTGTTTTTTGTATGTGTGTGTGTGTGTGTGTGTGTGCGTTTTCACGTTCCCTAGCTAGTGGCTTTTTGTGCGACGTGCAGCCACTAGAAGAAGCCGTGGCTTTTTAGCAAGTGATATTTTACGCTCGTATGAAATGTTAATGTCAGGTGATAAATATTAGGCTAGTAGATGCGTCGTAAATATTTGTCGGCATGGAGTTAATTTTGAATTTTTCACGAGACCGATGGCTTTTTCGTCGCGATCCAAGATTTGCTTACACACATTGCATATATGTACGCACGAAGCCACTCTTTTCCTTCCTTTTTCCGGAATTTACGAGCAGTAAAACTATTACTTCTCTTACTTCGACAGCATTCATTCATTCCGCCGAGTTACATCTGAGTAGCATATTGTTACTTGAAAATCAATTTACGAATGAATCTTGCGATTTAATGGGACTTTCATGTGGCCCAACATTTGATGGCCATATTAAGACAAAAGCCCATCGAAGCGATGTTTGCGGCGTGTGTAAGTCATAAATCTCGTATAAAACAGCGACACAAACACACTTTCTTTCTTTATCTTTATTTGTCCGTCTCTCTCTTGCAATCGTAACCATAATGATAAAACCTTCTATTACATTCATGTTTGAAAATATTATTGTCATAACTGCAACAAAACTACAATGCCACCGTCCATATATGCGTTTCCGAGTGAATCTGGCACGAAGCATAACGCAAGATTTAACATTCTCTCCATTTCAATTTCTGCAGGAGCGACACAATGCGATCCGCTGTTTCCTTTTAAAGGTAGGGAGCGAGACAGCGCAGGAAGGAAGGAAGGAAGGAAGGATGGAATTTAGTGTACACGCTCGTGAGATGCATCCTCGCGCGAGACACGCGTCTGTCGTCGTAATTCAACTGCCGGCTTAAATATTCGAGTGAGCTCAAGCGCGATTGGTCCTAATAAACGATCGCTCCTTATCCCCGATTGTCGCTCCCTTATGCACGTGCATACAATCAAATTTAATGAACTCAAGTGCCTATCTGATACAAAAAAATCGCCTCCTTTCATTCTGACCCACGGGACTTTTTATCAATGCGGTTCATTCAAAATTGTCGCTCGGGAATTTAAACTTTTTTGCGTTTATCTAACGAGGATTACAAATCAAGTGTGTGATCTTTAACACGAATTATCGCTTTTCAATTTAATTCACGATTCATTTTGACTTCTTAACACTTAACTTAACTTAACACTTCGTTTTTCTTTCTTTTTTTAACCGAGAGAAGATGTAATTAGCTACTTTCGCGGTATGCGACTTACATGAAATGGTTTAGATAAGAGTTATTTACGATAATTTATAAACGAGAGTAATAAATAGATATTGCAAGTAAAATTTATGAAGCTATAAAAAAATGTATGTGTAGAGTTTTGATATGCATTCTATGAGAAGGAACTACTAAGAGAATTATATGACATGATAAATGTATTAACAAACGTAATTTAATGTGAAACCTGAATGTCTTCCATTAGATTGTGATAAGCGTGAATTGCTAACTGCCAGCATCGATAAAACATAAATCTATACTTGAATCTGTATTGCGTTAAGTGTAACTAACTATTTATAAGTGCCAAATATTTTATTCAATGTTATATTGCGTTATTGCAATGGATTTGAATATTGTAAGGTTTGTAATATTGCGTTATAAATTTTTACTCAAAACAAGATATAAACATTGTATAAAATGATGAAACATAAATTCTACTCCATTTGCATAAAGTAATTAAATGCAATGAATAAACGGTATTTCTTGTTTATACTGTTCATTACAATCGTATTTTTCATTCATAATTGAAACAAACGAATTGACGACAAATTTCAATTAAATGAGTTTGAAATTTTTATCGATATTATAGCAATCAATCATTTCTCGTTTTAATTGCGCTGAGTAAATTGAAAAAGTGGATTTTAAGGTATATTATTATAACTATATGTATGAAATACATTATTCAAGTGAATTAAAATGACACAAAATGTATCCCACACGATCGAAAATATATTTTTAAAATATATATAAAATATATTTATCTGAAAAAAATATATTTGCGGCAAGAAATTATATAAATGGCATATAATATTTTTAATATATTTTCTGCAATATATTTGTAAAAATATATAAAAAATATATAAAAAATATACAAAAAATATATAGAATATATATTTTTTATACGTAAAACGGCAAGAAATTATATATTTCAAATATATTTTGAGAAATATATATTCGTCCCTGTGGGTGCTTTTCATTGATTTATAATCTCTTATATAAAATGATTGAATTTGTTCAAAGCAAATAAAAATACCAAATTCTTGAGTTGTGATCTTGAGGGCACGTTGTTAGGAAGCCCGATTTGATAATCGAGAGTAATTCACATAGTGAAGAAAGCGCACAATCACGATCCATTGGACGAGTTCGTGGCGATCGGTCGGTAGATGTCGTTCTCGTAGCTAATCAACGATCGTGCATCTCGCTTTTGCGAGTAGCGACATTCGTGTAAGCGGCGTTGCGTATCAGCGCTGATTATGAAATTCTTTATTGCGAATATTTGATGCTGATTTTATCGATTTCTGCCGAGCGTGCTGCAGCAGCTCCAGTAACAACGGTAAGCCGGTTTCAGGAAGTGAACCGGCGCAATCGCGCGAGCGCTGTAATTTGCTTTTTGTGCCTTATGAACGAGTTATTCCGCGATACGCTTGTAACGATTTAAGTTATGGATATGTGCGGCGTTCTTTTTTCGCGTCCATTAAGACTCTTACTTATGGGAAAGTGAGTACGTTTAAGAAGAAAATCCTGTCGGCGAATGTAAATTTCCGGCATGCCCTTGATGACTCTCTCTGAAATGTATAATGTATATATTATTTGACTCGATTCTCGTCAGTGATGTAATTGAAGCTCATTGCTGTTTCTACGAGAATCGAGAGCGGCGACAAATTTGTCATTAATTAGTCGTATTCCGACGACTTTGGCGCGGATAAATTTGGTAACAATGAAGATTGATGGTCGCAAATGTGTTGCACAATCATTGAAATATACTCACGAACGTAGAAACTACGACGAACAAAGTGCTTGTCGTCGTCTACGTTGAATGTTATACAAACGAGAGAGAACTCCAAGGTGACGGCGTCAGCCGGCAGCGCAGACATTTCGAAATTCAAATTTCGTGTTCGATCGCGGCCGGACATCCCGAACGTAGCAACAAACTTGATAATTAACTTATGCTTTGTTACTTGTCTAATCTCGTCAAACCGGCGCGCAAAATTTGAATTACAAATGAACTCTGTTGAGCCCTTGTTGCATTCTCATCTCGGCAAACAATCGGCCAAACAAAATGCCGATCGAATCGCTTTTAACCAACTTTCACCCGGCTTTGTTCATCGTTCCACGCACACACAATTATGAATGAAAAGCCCGACACATTCACACGTCTAATTAGCACAAATCGCGTCCGCTTGTGCAAGTATGGTCTGTCCAAAGGGACGGCGGGGAGGAAGGGACAACAAGAAACGCAAACAGCGGTATAACACGTCTCTTAATTATCAACGTGGTCCCAAAAGTTGTCATCTTTTCGAGAGTAATTGGACGCCGAAGGTGGAAGCCGGTCTTGTACTACTTGTAATTGCGCCGTTGCTTCGAATCGACCGTCGCCCACTTCAAACATCTTCTCAAACACCTACACTGTATCGACTAATTAAAAATACGCCATTCATTTGAAACATTTCATTCCGTCTGTCCCATATATGGCGCGGACGCTTGTCAGAGAGAACCCCTTTTCAGAGTCAATATTTGTCTCGGTTGACTTTGTCAATCTAGGAACGCGTTGTGCGACAGTGAAAAAAAAAGAGTTAAAAAAGAAAAGAAAAGAAAAAAAAATGCTGTCCCACATCGAGTCGGATTTTCAACGCAAACATCACTGACGGAGTTAATAAAAGACTCAACAAATATCCCCCACGAATTAAATCAACTAAACATTTGCCTTACGCGCGGGGACTTTTGTTTTTGCCTTTCTTCGATTTCAATTGTGCGTAAGGCAATTCAACAGCTATTTGAATCTTACTTTTGTTTCATCAAAAGATCTGCTTTTATACACAACTTTTGATTAATCTTTAATCGTATTTTTTTTTTCGAATGATTTTATTCGATCGAATATTTTGACGATAAATATTTTATAATATTTCATGATATTTTTCAGTTGGAAAATTATCGTCATACATTAAATTTCATTTTATGAAAATAATTCACTGACGAATACATTTCGTGTTTTCGAACCATTCTTAAAACATATTTGCATTGATTAAATCCTATGGGATAATCATTCTCTACTTAGTTTATTTCTAACTTGAGTAATAAACAAATTTAATAAGGAGCATTTCTCGGCATAATTGAATTATTTTTATTCCATTATAATTCTATAATCCGCGTTCTTCAAACATTTAGCTGCATTCACGAACAAGAAAGAGTGAAATTTCTTATATAATTTCAATCGTGCTTATACTTGCGATTATCCGCGTGATTCCACAAGAATTGTTGTTGATTTTTATGGCTCTTTCAATTATCGAAGAAAGAATAAAATATCACTTATGTGACTAATGCCACTTTTTTATCGTTTGTTTATTATACTGTCTTTATTTTCCGTTATAAAAATATTTTCATTTATAATTATCTGTCTATTATATTATTTTTACGCCATTCTTTTTTGTTCATTATTTTCATTCATTTTTAAAGTCTTTATTCCGTTTGTTTATGTTTATTTCTGTTTATTTTTTGTTGTTGTTGCCCATCTTTTATTTGCATCTCCATTTTACGACGCACAAATTGTTTTTATGTTGAAACAAACACGTTCGAGATTCAACGTGTAAATGATATTTTTTTTAATTTTATCTTTTTCTCTCTTGTTTTGTTTTTGAATTTCTGCTTAAAAAAGTAACGTCGAGTATTCCGAATGAACCCCGTAGAAAGTTCGGCAAAGTGGCGCACGATTCGAATTCGCATCGTCGTTATTTACGTTATTTATTGACAGAATTTCGGCGACGTGACGTCACGAATTGAATACAAGTCCCATAATAATTCTGGCGCACGTTGGCCTTTTAAAAAGATGATGGCTCGATACGCGAGCGAAAACCAGTTTCGCGTAATGATTTACACTTTGGTAATTTGGTTTTGCGCACATTTTTTTTCTTTTCTTTATTTTTATTATTTTTTTATTTTTACTGAAAACGTTTCTTTTTTCTTCTTTTGCTGTACGTTGCAACATCTCCTTGCGACAGTTTACTTTATTGGTCTGGCAGAGCGTGGGCAAAATCGGCGGCGGTGCGTCTGTGTAGTCGACATTGGAACACCCGTTGCGCTGCCACCACCATCGCCGCCGACTGCTGCACCTCTTTCTACGCTCCAACTAAAACGTTTTGCTGCTTGTCTCGCGCGTTCCAGGAAGACGATCAGCGAGAACGGCGAGACAGCGCCGCCCGAGATAGCGACGGATAAGGGGCTGACACACAGTGCAAAAGCAAGAGAGACGAACGCGCGCGACGCGCCCCCTACGCGCGCGCGCCAACGACCGAATCAAGCCTCTCGGATGCAGATGGACAGCTGCATAAGCGATGTCGCGCAAATATGCGCTGACAAAAAATGCGCTAAACAATGCGAGAAACGCATCCTGGCTGACACAGAAATGCGATTTATATCACCGAGGTGGCTAATAAATTATCATGCGCGCACGCACGCTTCGTTTTGTTGTCGCCAAGCGCAAAATAAAAAAAGCCACTGAATTATTTTTCAACAACAAAAACCAGGCCTGAACAATTGAATCGCAGGCATCACACTTTTGAATTACGCGCCCCTTTCCTGTCGCGCCAAATTCAAATTCTTATTTATTTGCTTTTATTTTGCACAGGCATTCTTTTTATTATATATTATATTATATTTTTAGCTCACTTTCGGTAAATATATATTTCAATTATATAAGTTAGAATTTAAAAAAAATTATATTTAATTATATAATACGTGTTTTTATGTGCAACATATTTTCTTCATTTCTCTGAAATTATGTACATCTTTGGAATCATTTAATTAAGTGTACAATGTATCGTTCATATCTTATAATGAAATAATAACATACAGTATGTTATAATGAAATAAGCGTACTTTAAATTTTGCAAGCAAAAATGTATTACTTTTTTTATGATAGAAAATAATTCATACATTTGCAGAGGTATATAATTATTTTGTTTTTGAAGCGCAAAAAAAGGGTATTGCAAATTGAATTGTGTTAGTATCTCTTCAGTTGGGATATACTAGTAAACAAAGGAGCTTCAGATGCTGAATCTCACGAGTGTTACATTTAAGTCACGTTTAGCAATGCACATGTCGTTGCACGTAACGCTTTATATATGCGTGTGAAAAAATTATCAAAACAATGGTTGAGTGTATTTTGAATGTAAACAAATGTGATTTTAATCGTGCAACGAACAAAAAGAAGAATAAAAAAAGATTACGCCGCGAACTGTTTTTCTGGTTCTAGTAATTTAAAAATGCAAGGTTGAAATGCACAAGTGAATTAAAAAGCAAACTCTTAACATTCAAATTGACCTCGAAGCTTGGTTAAAATGACGTACGTCGACAATTCCGTGAAATAATTTATTTCACTACTTTGGTGAAATATGATAAAAATCATATGTATTATTTTATTTAAAATTTAAATTAACGAAGTATCTTCATTAAACAAGTATTAAATAATAGAAAATTGATATAGCATATTTAGATTATACATAAGTATATGTTTTTAAAGTTTCCTTTTTATACATTCAAACAACATATAAAATACTTAATTATTAGAATGTATACCAAGTGTTAATCGATTTTTGTGATATTTGCACAAATGTACAAGCTTTGTTTTGCAGACTAATAATAATGTAGACTGTAACGTTATTATCAATGAAACCAAGAAAAAAAATTAGTTAAATTATGATAGTTATACCGTACAAGTTAACATTATAGTGAAAATGTCTAACTATGTCAACCATGAATATGTCTGGTTTAAACTAATTTACATCACACAATTTGCATTCGTGTTTAACTAACAAATAGACACCATTAATTTCAATGTAAAATTCAAAACACATAAAAAGACATTTTCTTCATAGTTTAAATTTCGAAATTTGGTTTAACGATAAAAGTAACATGTTTTGTAAGGAGATTGCAAGTGCGTTTTCCAGTAAACTGTCTAGCGTGCAAAAAAAGCATTACAAAATGAAAGACCAAAAAAAAAAAAAAAAAAAAAA